>MU885130.1:0-12101 GCA_036418205.1 Ostertagia ostertagi | reverse complement strand
CGTTCTGGTAGTCATCGTCTGATTATACTCTCTTAGTGGAGGCTGTACCACCGATAGAACTAATGGATTTTGTTGTAAAACCCTGCTATTTCTCAACGGCCTTGCTGAATTCCTTCTTTAACTTTCATTGTCAGTGTGTTCAAAGGTGTCCGTATCAAATTTTAGGAGCTTATTACGGTTTATTCGTGAACATATACTAAAGCTGGAAGAATACAGAGAAGATTAGCATGGCCCCTGCGCAAGGATGACACGCAAATTCGTGAAGCGTTCCAAAAATTTTTGAAGGCAAACCCCGGGATTCGAACTGGTGCTATTAGCGCTTCGTGGTGATAGCTTAGCTGCGGAACGACCTGAAAGGGGAAGGAAAGCAAGAGAACGCTGAAACTAAGGCCTTAACCTTCAATAAGGTCGGATGTGGTACGATGGCGAGACAGGGCGGTCAAAGAAGACAAAATACGCGAGAGAGCACGTCGTTTGAGAGAGCACGCTGATCTCTACATCAATGCACGCTGATCTCACCATCTCGCGGTGGGTGGGAAGCGTTGGAACGGGGGTCGATGGTTGCAGGCCCGTAAGGATTAGCGCCCTAACCGCGCAATTTTGCGACGAAGCTGGAGTGATCTAGGTATCTTGGTATCCCTCCTACTAGTCGGGCTAATCCCGGACTTTGCCTTTGAGGCGGAAGTGGTGTAGTGGCAAGTGGCACGCTTACCACGCGAGCGGTCCGGGGATCAAATCCTGGGTCGTGAGTCGCCCGGGCCAACCAAGCCTTCCATCCCTCCGGGGTCGGTTAATTGGTACCAGACTTGTCTG
This sequence comes from Ostertagia ostertagi, assembly GCA_036418205.1. NCBI lineage: Eukaryota > Metazoa > Nematoda > Chromadorea > Rhabditida > Trichostrongylidae > Ostertagia > Ostertagia ostertagi. The sequence goes on along the minus strand of MU885130.1, from coordinate 11,288 downwards.
GGAGGATAAAAACACTGACTTTACATCGGCTGGCCCCCGCAAGTCATTGTATAGGCCACATCGCATTCAAACGCCACTACGAATGTACAAATGGAAGTAGAATGCGTGCCGCATCCCAAAAAGGGATTGATCAACGGCAAATGCTTTATCCTTTTTTTTTTTACGGTTCTTTTGTTGATCACCTTTATACACTGCGTTTCATAATTATAGGTCCACCCTAAATTTTTGCTACCCCAAAGTTGCTGTGCATTTTTTGGAAATGCTGCTATCACCGTTAGATTCCTCATCACGGAAAACCTTCATAGTGTTTTTCTGACAAAGTTCCCCCCTCAAGTAACCCAATTAACTTTTTTAGAACGAATTTTCACCGTTTCATGAATATCGGGCCACTCATAAAAAGTTTCCATTTCTCACGATCCGTGAAGGGAATCAGGGAAGCGGGGAAATATGTGGCTCAGTCGACATCGAGTTTACCATACCTCGTGTTATTCGCCTCTCTTCCCAGTAACAAGCTCAAGCTAGAGCACTTACTGAAGTGGGATAGCTGAGGAGCAGAATTTCCTCCCATGTCGGCCGGCTCATACTGCATAAGCGACTATGTGCAAAATCCTGGTCAGTGCGGAGAGAAGAGTCGCTTAGGTAAATAAAGACTGCGTTTCCTTCAAAATTTAGGAGGAATTGGGTGTCTTCTCTCGAATTATACAAGGAGTCCGAACAAAGTCCGTACTGAAATGCGGCCTTCCGTGAGCAAAACCACCGTGTGGTGAGTAAGCCAGCAGAGCAATAACATCTTCAACGGATTGATGAAGAGCGTTCCAAGATTATTTGAGCGCTACAAGATCGCAAGTCTCCATTTCTCCGTGGAAAAGGGCTCAACTTAATGAGCGATGGTGTGGCTGTTAAGACCCTTCGCGATCTTGGACTCTACCTCCTTGTTTCGTTCTACAGGTGGTCTGAGATCGACGTGGAAAAGTTTATTCTAGGTGGATATGGCAGAAAAAGAGGGTACAGGATGATCGCGTGAAAATCGCAGATGGTTTCAATGTAACGTAATTTCGGCGGTGAATCCCTTATGGTTTGAGGCACCTTTGAACGACTGAGTAGCTAGAGCTCGCTTTTGTTTCCGTTCACAAAGATTCCACAGGGTATCGTGAAGTTCTTTCGAAAGCGAGTCTTACCATTTTTTCAACAAGGATCCCCTCTATCCTTGATTTTCACACACGATAACGCGGCTGTCCATGCCGGTCCCTCCGCGCCAGATGGAATTGCAGGAAAAAATGTGGCAGTTATCTGGTGGCCACCATGTTATCTGAATTAGATTCCAATAGAGAATCATTGGGGCCTTAGTTTTTTATAATTTTTATTTTTTTTTTTTATTTCTTAATTGTTATAAAGTTCCACAGCAAAGTAAAGCAAAATGGAACAGCCGAAAAGCTGAAAAGGTCGATCATCGGCGCCCAGACGAATTTCGATCCTACTGTAATAGCTAATTTGGCTACCAGCATTTCAAAACGTATTATTGTGTTCCTTATGATTATTGGGGGGTCATCCCATTATTGAAAATTCGTGACGTTTTTTCGTTATAGTAAAATCTCTCGACAAGTGATGTGTAGTCATATTTGCGAAACGGTGAAAATACGTTCTAAGGAAGATATTTTAATAATTCTGAATCGAGATTTCTCCAGAAATCAAGTATCAAGGTTTTTCGTTATGGGGAAACTATTGGTAATAGCGGCATTTTCCAAAAATGCACAGCAACTTTGGAATAGCAAAAAATTAGGGTGGACCTATATTTATGAAACGCAGTGTATGTCGTATAACTTCGTATATTATTGATATATTAGGGATGGTAAAAAAGTCCTGAGCCGTTTGACACTTTTTTGTTCTTTACTTTTTATTCCGCGTACAATGGAATCTACTAAACAATATAATCACCATTGTTACTCACTACAGAGTCCCACCTAATGGGCAGGTCAGCGACCCTCCTTCTCCCAGAACTGAGCAGACTGAGAGTCAAAGAAATCGCTGACCGCTCTTTCAACGTCTTCAACTTTGGTGAATTTTTTCTTCGCTAGGAATGCCTTAAGGGGATGAAATAAGTGATAATCAGAGAAGGGCAATGTCAGGGGAATAGGGTGGGTGGGGAACCGCGTCCCAGATCAGCTCTTCCAATTTGCACGGGTCTCTTTAGCTATGTGGGGCCTGGCGTCATCGTGGAGTAGGTGGACAGAAGTTCGTCTCGGTCGTTTTTCTTGAACAGCGTCCGCTAGTTTCTGGAGCTGACTGGCGTAAATGCTGCCGGTAGCGGTATGTCTTTGCGAGCATCTCATTTATTTATTTATTTATTTATTTAAACTGCACTTTAGGTGCGCCCAAAACAATACCAGGACTCATGTTAGTCGAAACATAACGCAAAACGAAGAAATAAAAATAAACCAAGCAGTCACCAAAGACCGAGTACAAAACTGCTACAGCCAGGAGACAACATTCCCCTAATTAGATGGCATCAAAGCTGGGGACCGCGAGTCGTCATTATGTAGAAGCCGGACTTTCATGCCTGTTGACAAAAATGAAAAAGACCATTCATCAAACAAACAGAAACTCAACACCATTAGTCACCCATGAATACCTGGAGAGTTGAGGAGACTGCATAGCGCATCGGCCTCTCAACTAAACATTTTAAGTAAGTAGAACAGTAAGGTGCAAAGCCAGCCTAGGCAACGCAACCGACCGCAGTCGTTCCCGGGCGGGCCAAAGTAGGTGCCTCTTTGATCTAAATACGAACCCAGGGCGTAAGACCTAGGCCCAAGTATTCGAACCGGAATACTTGTTGACTTGCACCGACTTATGGAATTAAAGGATAGTCAATAGCAGGTAAGTCTGGGTGACTGAATGGGGAGAGCGGATAACCAAAAACGAAACATTTTGAAAATGGCTCTCGAGCTCAGCGCGCAATAGCAATAGCCCAGATACGACTCGTAGACATGCGCCGCAGCCATGAGATAGGGGAGAAGTTATACTCCAGGCTAGCAGAACAAGGAAAGAATGATATTGTTAGTATATAAGAAAACGCCCAATGAATGTGTCCAGATAGAAGAAAAGAACAAAAACGTCAGCAGCCCTCAATAGAAGGAAGGGGGTGAAATAAGCAGCTGGCAAGAGAAGAGACGTCTTTGAAAAGAGATGTCTTTCGGCATACATCCAGAACTGTATAAACAACTCCATCTCCTGGTGCAACGAGCAAGGAACGAGCCAACGTACCAAAACCTGTGCAACAAGTACCGAGAGAAGTAACTGAAACAGAGCAGGTTAAGAGAGTTTATCACATACCGTCACTTATATTCTGTGATTCTCAAAGTGTGCAAGAGGTTAAGCTTACGCAGCCTATTTCTGAATATCTTGCTATATTGGTGCTACCTTAATCTTCGTATAGCAAACATTCCTCACGAATCCAGAGGTAGCAAAGAAGACAGCTTTTGGGGTGAAGGTCCGATTTTGCTTGTGTCGGCGGGTCTTCTCCTCGAGGGAGCCACACGGCACTGTGCTTGTTAGAATCGTAGAGGACCCAACTCTCATCTCTCGTAATCATGCCTTCCAAAAACTCCTTTCGGTGCGGACAAAGAAGGAGAAACTGACAAATGGGTACCCGCCTGAACCGCGTGCTATCGGTCAAGACATGAGGGATCCATCGAGTCGGCACTTTCCTGTGGCGAGGGCGTGGAGGGGACCGAGGACTGTGGGATGGGTGCACCCGAGTCTTATCACAAGGCTGCGGGTGCTAACCTCCGAGATCTCTTCGACAGCGCCGAGAACGGTGAGTCTTCCGCCTGTTTGGGGGCTTCCCAACCTTGTCTTGTCCTTGGAAGCCGTGTCTCCTCCTTTGAAGCCTGCGAACCAGAGAGCTTGGGGGTGTGTTCAAGTGTTCGAATGGAAATTTAGCACCTAATTAGTGCTGCGTCGCGACTAGGTGCGAAGTGACCTCAGCAGTGAATTACGCATCGATCCCGATGGCTGGGACCAATCTGGTAATAATAATAGCAATAGTAATAATAATAAATATGAGCATCAATTCACTTTGTTTTGTTCCCAGGAGTCAGAAGTCTAAAAACTAGCAATAATAAATTAATAACCACATTTTATCTGAAATCTCCTTTGCCGCTTCCAAAATCGCTGTTCTCCAATCCTTTGCACCATTATGGACATGTACGGCGCGTCTCGCCCACAGATAGCTGGCGCCCAATCGCCAGCCAGCACTAAGTGCCAAGATTTGAGGTCACTTCGCACCTAGTCGCGACGCAGCACTAATTAGGTGCTAAAATTTCCATTCGCACCACTTGATACACACCCAGAGCTTGGCACCGATGATGGAAGTGGTGTCCCTTCCCAATGCGATGCTGATAATGTTGACGGTTTCCACTGCTCCTGTGCCGCAGCGCCATTCATTGAAGATGATCGCTCGAAAGTGCTCTTGTGGAATCGACATCATGATTAAAGTTAAAGAAGGCAACCCGGCTATATATACCTACTGCGGAGAAGTATGATCGACAGCGATAATCTATCACGTAGCAGATTCTAGGTATCGATCAATAAGCGAAAGTTCTGGAGCTTTCGAAAAATCGGCTCATATTATCGGCTACTTGGGATGGCTCATATTACCATCCCAAGTGGCAGAGCTTTGTCAAGCGGTCGATACTTTTGTCTCACCTTGATTACTAGAAGTGCCTTACACCGTAGGTAGTTGTGAGCATGACAACTTCGGAACTCTCTTGTACAGATTTTTTAGAAGTCCAACACCACGAAGAAATTTACTTTAACAAAAACTAACCACCTTCTCTACAATTCGTATGAGATGTGCTCCACACTGTTTAGCGGGAGGAAAATGAGCTCAAATCGCCTTAAAAATTGCCATCTCCAAAGTGCTTGCTCTGAACCCATTGATCTTCCTAGGTGTCTCTTCATTATATAAACCACAACTTGGTGTGTCGGTTTGTTTGTATGTTTGTCCGTCCGCAAAATGAAGTGAGTGATAAGGCAGCTAATGGATAAACAAGCCGCTAACAAATCTGGGTAGCTCGCAGGATTTGAGATATCAATGTTTTGCAATGGCATGTTGTGATAACACCCTTAGGGCTATATAAACACCTACTTAGCACACTTTCGTTCATTGCAGTGGTAGGAGGAGAGCAGTGGAGGAAGGAAGACTATGGAAAAGAGGAGGATGCAAAGCTCACAGAGGTTGCAGCTATTGCCGGGGGACCAATCTGGCATGTAGATACGTTACGCGCCTGCCAAGATGGTTCATCTAGCTAGTGATCTGTTTTTCAGAGATGCTTGAAGCTTGATCTTCTCTTTACATGCATTTTACAAACACAATCTTGTGCATAATACCTACCGCTGATGTATCAAAATCAACAAACTACATAAGTGGGCAAGAAGTTCTTCTTTCCCCTACGAGTTTTACCGCAACAAATCTCGACCTTTCGTCGGTAAGCTACCGTCTGCTATGAAGGGCATTGCAGTTTTCGCGGATTGCTTTCTGGTGGACTAGATTTGAAAAAAAAACTAAGCCAAGATCATCAAGGTTCTTTTGCGCTACACCTCCACCTGTTCTCATCATGGAACCTTGCCATTCCTTTTCTCGCGATGGCAGTGGAAAGCTTGCACCACTAGGAATTATATGGCATGGGATGGGGACCCGAAGAGATAGCGAAAGAAGGTGATAGTAGGACAAGAGCTGACAACGTGGCCTGGTGCCTCTGCCACCAGATCGTTACGCCCTTCGCATTGAAAGTAAGATGTAGTGATGTATGTCATGTGGGCTGAGGTTTGGACCAAGAAGGGAAGAAAGGGCTAGCAATAGCTAAGAACTGGTAAGGGACGTCAAAATAAATTGTGCATACCAAAAAGTTTTTTGCGGCCTTTGCGGTGACAGTGATGCCTTGGTTCCTCCATGTAGCAGGGGGGAGGGTCTTATAGTTAGGGGAACACGGATAGTGAGGGATCAAAGATGATAACGACCAATAACGGTTGACAAGGAAGTTTACAATTTGAGCAGTTTCGTTGTAGCCTTTGTGGTTACATTAAGACCCTAGCCCCCCACAAGTTGCATGGCAGGGTGGAAGGAACACCTATGAAACCTGATCACACCCATGACTCAACGGAGATGATAAGGGGCTCCCGAAAGCAAGTATATCCGACTCTGTTGTATATCGTGGCAAACAATCAAGGTGACGAAGTTCGATGGAAGGTGACACGAAGTGATAGTGAGTGGTAACTGTAATGATAAATGAAACGACAACTGGAGTCCGCACTCCATCGAACTAAACCGATGAGCATCTGACTATGTTCCATTTCTATTCCTTCACCAAGAGAATAGAAGTTGTTGAATTGCTAAATTATCCGGACATGGACTAATAGTAAACTCTCATGATACTTAGGCATTTTATCATATGCTAGCGTTCCCTATGATGCTTAGATAATTTGTCATTGATCGCATTTCATATCACAACCCCGCAATGCAGTACCGAAAATTTATTAAAACTACTAAGTAAATTCCTACCCTAATCGATATAAAATATCGAATTTTCGAAAGCCAGATGTACTATTTTTCATTCTGACATGCTACTGCGCGCACTATGCAATAATCTTCAGTGAAATTGGGCAACCTTTGAACTTCATCTGGCGCTTTTTTCAGAGCTTACCTTACTATTGCTTTCTCAGCCAAGTGACCTAATATTCTGTGGGTTGTCGAGTTTCACTGAAGCCCACCAGTTAATGCGCGCTGTTGCGTGCTTAAATTGGTTCATTCTAGAATACATTGCATGTCAATATCTGAACCAAAACAGATCGTTTCCATTTTTTTTTTTTTTGGAGTTCAGGGAGATAATGGAAGGGCAGACCGCTTACGGAATCACGACTTTTTGCGACAACTTCTTATCAAATTTTTAGGACTCAACTTATTCCGTGTGATATGAGACAACAATTCAGTCAGTCCTGAATTAGTAGCAGCCCTTCCTATAGTTTCTATGCCCAGCTGTTCGATCGAGTGTTCCGATTGATTTATACCGAAATTCGATATCCAACGACCACCCTCTGAGATCTCAATTTAGCTGGAAACTTGTCTCAACCGCTAGTTTAAATCCCTTGAGGGTTCATCATCGGCGTGTGCATCGGCTAGTGATGTTTGAGACGAATCCCCATCGGTTGTTGGCTTGTGAGAATCTATCTTTGATGGGAATTCAACTCGTTATGCTCTCAAAACCTGCAGTTGCATCAAAATAAGGAGTCAGAAGTGGCTGAGTGAGGTTCAGACAAAGGATCGATTCCAGCGGTATCGCGGAGATATTCCTGGAAAGGTCGTCCTAGCACCACCTGGAAATTCACTTTTTCAGAGCGAACCTGCGTAATCTTGCATTTTTTATTTTTCTCTTACAATTCTTAGCATAGCTATGTCAGCTTCTTTGAGCAACAACAATTTCAAATGAAAGAATTCATTTCAATTCCTGAGACCGCGCCACGGACCGTTGTTGCAGAGGAGTATAAGGTGAGCGAAAAAAACTCCCATCTTACAAAATGAATGACGGAGAGCGGGTCCCGTTTTTTGAGTTTTTGACTGTTTCTCCAATTTTTTCGCTAACCCTTTAGTTGCCTTTAGCTTCCGTAATAAACCCCTTCATTATATAAACCGCTAACTTGGTGTGTCTAGTATGTATGTATGTAAGTATGTATGTCCGTCTGTCCGTCCGCAAAATGAAGTGAGCGATAAGGAAACTCATGGAGTAAACTACCGCTAACAAATCTCTATTGCCATGTCATGATCGTGGCGATGACCTCTATTAACTCCTTTGCCGCATGCGCATCACCTCCCTCGAGATGTTGGTGTCATAGGTGGAAAAGACCACAGAAGAAGAAGACGTAAAGCTTGCGCAGGAAAGGAAGGTCCCGGCGCTTGACGGGGAACTGATTTTGGTGATCAGAGAAAACTACGAATAGAGGAGGCCACACGTCTAAAGCTACTGAATTGCAATCGAATTTGCTGGTTGTAAGATCAACTAAGATACCACCGTAATAACTTCGTATCCCTATTTTGTTGTTCTCACAACCGCCCAATGCTACAGGCAGCCGAGATTGAGGACAACAATACAACCTCAAGAAACTGTAGGCCTCACGGCCGGTTGCTTAGGTATCCATGAATTGTAATGAAAGTGTCCTTTGTTTAAAAAATGAGTATCTACAAACACCTATTGAACAACATTTAAATATAAATATTAACACTGTCTATGGATATTGTTGAAATGACATCTACCAACACCCTAATGAATGATCCAATCGCTAGCCAAATCCACCAAGATACCCGTTGTTATACCCTCCGATTTGGAGATTGACGCTAAGACCAAACGAGCTTCCCCAGCTGCTTCCAAATCCAGGATATCCGCCACCAAAACCTCCAAAGCCAGGATAACCTCCTCCAAAGCGAGGATAGCCTCCTCCAAAGCCACCAAATCGACGAGGATAGTAGCCGCCAAAGCGAGGATAACCAAAGAATTGGCGTTTCACTCGACGTAGCCTGAAATGAAACGTGTCATAAATCTTGCGAGGATTACGGCTAGCCAACTCAACATACCTTACCCTTTAGATTTGGCAGCCTCACTCATTGCAGACCGTGGTAGAGGAGAAGAAAACGAAATCACAAGGAGTGAGTAGAGCAAACAAAGAAGTGGTACTGTATTCATGCTCAAGTCAGAACCGATGTTCCACGTCAAAAGATTTTATAGTTGCGCTCTTCTTTAGCAAATTCCCAGTCAGGTGTGATGTTTTTGGCAAACTCTTCTTGAGCACTTATTTACTTGCACTGCCGTAGTATTGTGTTGACCCAATCACTCAAAGAACCGGATTCGATGAGCAATAAGGGACTATTTGGAATGAAAGCGCTCGACGGTAGAAGAAAATAGACCGTACCGTTAGAGTGAGAGTCGTCTCAAAATGGATTATTTATTTGCCCCCAGCAGCTACTAGTAGCTCCCTTCCCGAGCATCTACGCTGTCAAGCCGAAGATGAAAGGCTCTCGCAATTTGTGAGTGGACGTCAATGCTGAAGCAATGCACGAAGAAACATTGGGCAAATTTAAGGCACCGTTCATATGTGCAAAGTTTTGGGCAAAAAAAGTTAAGCAACGATTCCGAGAGAAGCTCACTTCCCGTACCATTCCTGCCGCGATGGGCGGGGCCAGAAAGGACTGATGGAACGAGTGTCGTTTTGAGTTGACCACTGGTAGCTGTGAACAGCTTACGTAAAGTCGTTTACGTCAACACGTTCAGCATTTTACACGTGTTGGACAGCGTTCAAAGCTGACGATCGTACATGCCCACTAAAGGCTTAGGCCAAGTAGGCGAGTAGGCGATCAGGCGATCGCTCATGGGCATAGCATGTTTAACACGTTGACGACATCGCGTGTTTTGGCATTTTGCACCGCGTGGGACAGGAGCGATTTTGCGAGCGCGCCGTCCTCACCTTACTTCCGCTTATTTTTTGTTTAAAATGCACAACAACTTGAATCTCATAGAATTATTTCGGCAAGGATGAAAGCATAAAGGTTAACTATATAAATAGCAGTAGATTTTTGTTAGAAGAACGCATAATGACCACGAAGAAGCAAAAAACATCACTTTCGCTGCGAATGAAGTTAAAAGCATTTATACCTAAGTTCTTCCATCAAATACAAATATCTTGAAACTCACAGAGTTTTGTATTAACTGCTTCTACAATCTTTCATATGAATGTGAAAGGAATACTAGGAAAGAATTGAATGAAAGTTTTGTGCGTTCAGAAAATCTTTGCTAAATCAAGGGATATTTGACCACTCTGGCTGCCATGTGGTTTATAGTTATGCTAATGTATTATCTATAGAATGAATACAAAAAACTCGAGAAGAAGGAGCGCAAGCACAATAAAAATGAATGACATAGTTCTGACGCGCATGCGCGTCAGAATGTCCGATGCGGTGCCAAATTTCTGACGCGCATGCGCGTCAGCCTGTCGTCAACGTGTTACTTGCCTACTCATCTACTCGCCTGATCGCTTACTCAAATAATCGCTCTATCTGCACGCATCATTCTTTTGAAATCATCGCCTAGTCGCCTAATCGCCTAATCCCGTGTGCGATCACCAACTCAACGCTACCTAAAAGTTGAATAGTTGTCTAAGATTGGAGTTGACCTGTGGGTGGTCGGAAACTTAAAGGCAAAAGTCAGGCTCGTGTTTGGGCATTATGGCGCCTGAAATTGAGTGTAGAGATGGGAGGTGGAACGACAGTGAAGAAAAAACGCAAAGAAACCGTCGACAAGACCGAAATCGAAACCCCTTCCTTCTAGCAGTGAAGGAGGCTTGCTCGGGGGAGAGCCACGTCCAAACGAGTTTTCCGGATATGCCAGCCGTTCCATCGGTTGATACGGCAATCAACCTAGCTGATCTCACACGTTAGGCCAGCCACGCACCACATCCCGCGGTGGGCGGGACCAGCTGATGAAACGAACCCATCGCTGTAAGTAGTAGGCCAGAGGCCTTGACGGCGCGCAATCTCGAGTCAGGAGTGTGGCATCACCCCTCTGAGCGCATTCCTGGAAATATTAGTGATGGAAAGGCCTTCTATGGTCACCTAATCCTGACTCGTGGCTTTAATTGTTAGGAGTAGGAATACCTGACACCCGAAAATTCAGTTTGTGATTCCTTGCGTATGCTTCGTGCCCGTCTAGGAGTGGCGTTATCCCTAGCGCTATCCGCCCATTGACTTCTAAACACTGACTGACGAATACTGAACACATTTCTGTTCGAGTACAACTTCAATTGGGCCTACAGGAACCTCCTAATTTGCATTTGTCGACATCTCTGCTTTTCAAAATTTAGTCCTGGAGAATCATCTCTTTATCTCGACTGCTGCAACTAGGTTCACTTATTTAACACATTGCGTACCGCGTGCGCCACATGGTGGCGCACGATTTCACACGAAACATCATGGTTTAATCTGATTTATTTGACATTTTTCAATGCTCATGGACTGGTTGCACTCATTTTCAGAGCCTGGAAACCATACGTGTCATCACTGGTAAAATTGTTGATAGATTAATGATGATACGTTTTTGAAAAATATAAAAAAGCTACGAAGGTGCTCATACAACGGCGGTCCGCAATGTGTTAATGTTCTGTGTTCCCCAGTTTTACAGATGCTAACAAGGAAGGTCGTTTAGGGTGTGCCGAGCCTTCTCAAAATGGTTTCTCGCATGACATTGGGG
>MU885126.1:0-20641 GCA_036418205.1 Ostertagia ostertagi | reverse complement strand
CGGCGAACCAAGTACGATTGGTTGTCGCCTTACGAAGACGTAGCATAAGATTAAGGTTCAATTCCTTTCAAATGATGCAGTCTGAAAGGGTACGACAGTCACACACGCCACACACACACACACACACACACACACACACACACCACACACACACCACCACACACACACACCACACACACACACCACACACACACACACCACACACACACACACCACACACACACACCACACACACACACACACCACACACACCACACACCCCACACACACACCACACACACACACCACACACACACCACACGATTTATGGCTGGTGGTATTATCCTGTGCGTTCGTTTGAGTACAATGTTGATATTATAAAGTTATTGATTGATTTGGTAGTGTTCTTGTTTTTTGACATCACAAAGCCACTTCGATGCACATAGGTATTATTCGAACTCGAATGGATGTGTTCGGCGAACCAAGTACGATTGGTTGTCGCCTTACGAAGACGTAGCATAAGATTAAGGTTCAATTCCTTTCAAATGATGCAGTCTGAAAGGGTACGACAGTCACACACGCACACACACACACACACCACACACACACACCACACACACACCACACACACACACACACACACACACACACACACACACACACACACACACACACACACACACACACACACACACACACACACACACACACACACACACACACCACACACACACACACACAACACACACACACACACCACACACACACACCACACACACACACACACACACACACACCACACACACACACCACACACACACACACACACACACACACACACACACACACACACACACACACACACACACACACACACACACAACACACACACACACACACACACACACACACACACACACACACACACACACACCACACGATTTATGGCTGGTGGTATTATCCTGTGCGTTCGTTTGAGTACAATGTTGATATTATAAAGTTATTGATTGATTTGGTAGTGTTCTTGTTTTTTGACATCACAAAGCCACTTCGATGCACATAGGTATCTGAGTTAGGGTCAGTCGATTTGATTCTAGCAAAGTGTGATTAATGCTGTCTGGAATGTGGGGCGGAGTGTCTTTTTTTGGCCACCCCTGTATGCATCAGTCCGTTTTTTCCTCCATTAGTGGCCCAGACGTAAATTTTCACATGGGGGCGTAAAGAGCAACACTCGCCTGCACAAAGTTCCGCTTGAATTCTACAGACGTTTCCTTGAAATCACGTTCGAAATAGACTTATCACTCTCATTTCATTTCGTAAATAATCACAGCGAAAATAAGAAGGAGAAGTGAAATTGAAGGTCGGACTAGTAGTTCTGTAATCAAAAGTATATAGCTTTATATTTAAATGGTCAACAAATGAACCCAAATCAACAACACCTGTAAAACATGTGGAAATCACAGAGATAATGAAACTAGACTTGAAGAGCACAAACCGTAGCGCTTTCGAAAACTTAAGTGTTATAGTAAAGTTTTACAGTGTCTTTGACCAAAAGAAAGGCAAATGCAATGAAAATTGAAAGGTCCTAGAAAGTCGAAAAGGTCATCATATCAGATCGGCTTTGATCTGTAGTTCTTGATCGATCCCTAGATAACAATCGGACATTATGAAGACGCACAAACACCTTCCTCTGAAAAATGCCAAGTATTTATGCATAGTGTATGTAGGTGGAAACGCATTTGAGCAGAGAATGATTTACAAACCTCTTGTCCGGCGTGACAAAATCCATTCGAACAGTGCGGTCATTCTGAACTGCGCTCACATAACACAGTGATATCATCCTGTCGTTGTCCTTTTCTCCGAGAATCACTATCCATCCGGCTGTTTTCTCTTTAGACCATTGTGTCAGGTAGGCTTCAGTGTTGAACTAAATATGGCATATTGCAGGTATCTCGCTATTTGTTGCAGTTGTGTACGCGAGCAGTAGTAAATTTTACTAATTCTGACAAAGCAACTCAACGGGGAGATGAGGATTATTGCCTAAGCTTGGGGAAGAAGCTCTGAAATGGATGAAGAATTCCGTTGTGCTAAAAAAAAGGATTTTTCGTATATCGTGAAGGTGTCACCTGAGATTACTGTTATCCGCTCAATTACTGCATCAAAACACCATCACACCCATTAGAAGGGCGCATACGATAGAAATCTAACTAAAGGACACATTGCTAAGCAGTTAGGCACGGGGTGCGTGGATGTACAGGGGGAGGGGGCAAAAAACTTCACCCATGGCGCACACCATCAAATTTTCGTCGCACAGGATGCCGTTGTTGATGAATGTTTTACGGCAGAATATTCCTTAGGTGTCCCCCATAAGCAGAAGCAGGCCCTCCTTCACTGCCCCCACCGTCTTCAGAATATGACGTCATCTGCCGTCACCGTCGAGCTCAACGAGGCTTACCGTAATCGCTCCGGCCTGAAGCTGCTACATAATTTCTTCAACCGATTAACTGTTGAATAGCTTCTCAGAGACACTAGCTGTGAATATGCAAGACCGCACTTGGCGAGTATTTTTCTTTTTGCCCCCCCCCCCTGAATTTTGATCCCAATGTCACTGTCAGAAGATTGAAAAATTTCCAACGCCTCACAAGTACCGCAAACACCGTATTAAAGTCAGGCCAGGAATTAACCCCATTCGTACCCGTAACATACCAACAACACCAGCAATTAGGCTGCTCAACAGCGTTTGTTCAATGCTCAATTTTTTTTGAATTCATGGTAAATTCGCAGGAGACTAGCGTATGAATTCTCAGCATCATACGACCAAATTTTACTTTTGAACACATTGACGTGAATGTATGTCATTCGAACATGCTTTGATTTTGCAAGGATTTTCTGAACCACATAGAAATTTCAATTCAATTCTTAGATACTTTCTTTTTACTGACATAAACATTCATAAAAAAGGTCAAGAAGACGTAAATGCAAAACCTTTTTGATGGCAAGAAATGCATGTGTTTGTGATGAAATAACCAAAGTAAAAATATTTTTTAAGTCAACGCAAGCAACGCCCAACCGAAAGCGATTTTCTGCGTCTTATCTGGCCGTTGATAAGGCGCCCATGCCCCTGAAGTCACCTGTTGTCACATTGAGTAGAACCTTACCCAATCCACTATGTCACTTTCACTATCGTCTGCATAGGAATTGCCGGGTACCCCCAGGAGGCCCGTCGCGCGGCAAGAAGGCAAGTCAGCGGACGAGTCGCGCGCGTACTATAGGGATTTCGCGTCAAGTTAAATAGAGTGTCCCATTGCACGTCCTACATCGCACATCACGCGCTGCAACTCGTCCGACGACTCTGCCTTCTTGCCGCGCGACGGGCCTCCTGGGGTACCCGGAATTTCCGTGACCACTTCCTTTAAGGACGAATTCACGCTGAAAAAGCAACCCATTTCAAATTAACCTAGGGATGGTGAGTGGTACACGAAAGAAGGAAAAACCATGAGAAACGGCCCAGAACCCGAGAAATGGGACCCCTTCCTTGCCCGTTGATTTGAGCATTGATGCGACTCTCATCGCTGTGCCCTCTTCAACACTACGCTCTCTCACCTATCTAATCACTCGCCACGTATAGACCTGCGGCGAGTGATCAGATGATCGGTGGGCGTGCACTGGCCCACCGCGCCAAGATTGAGCCTTAATAGGTCGCCGAGGTCAACTCCTTCGGTGCCAATTGCGCTTCAGTCCGCACCCTCAGGAGGTCCGCGGGTCCCTCAACTAGGTGAATTACTCCTTCTTCGACCTTCATTCTAATCGTGAATTCGTCCATTTGAGGTCAGTGCGCTCTCAAAATCGCTCCTCTCCCATTAGCCAAAAGCGCCAAACACGCGGTGTCGTCAAAGGGCAATTTTATTTTAATACAGGCGAGGCATAGTCGCGCCTTATGCGATCGGAAATTCCAGACTTTCTCATTGTCAGTATTAAAGAGAATATGAGTAGCATCACTCACCCGACCTGGTCCAAGCATATCTATGTGAAACTGCAACTTATAAGAGGTATTGCGCTCTAACTGCAACCAGTCCTCATCATCGATCCGAAGCTCTTTCGCATTTCTTGACAAACGAAGTCCACTTATGGAAAGGATGGGCCATCGACATAGAGCTCGAACAACCTGCAAAAATCGAGAAACAAATCCAACTTGTTCTACAAACTTCTAATGAAAATTAAATATCAAATTTGATAGAGGAAGCGTCCAAAATGCGAAAAGGGTCAGCTTATAGCAAACGAAACACCCAATGATGTCCCATTTTTTCCCAGCAGCTTTGGAATTGTCGCATAATATGTACATTTATTCCGAGTGAGAAAAGATGTGTCACAAAGGCAACATAGAAAAAATATCGATCAAAAGGTATTTATTTTACTTTTTGAGAGTTATGAAAGTCAGCTACGCATATTATAAGGCCAACCTGCAGTGATGACCATGAGTGATGTAATTACGAACCTCCTTGATCTCCGTTTCCTCCAAGGTTGTGTTTTCGAACAGTGTTTTCTTAGCCCGTTTTTCTACATCATCTGTTCCTTGCGCATTTTCCACACCAAACTGATGTTGTAAGAGTGGAATGGTGGATCGGTCCCTTTAAAATATCGTTCGAAGTTCGGTATACAGATTAAATTTACGAAAGGAGCACCACATGAACTATAGAAATTTGACAGGGTGACTCGATGAAGAAAGCATGAGAAAACCGGGACCTGTAATTCCAAGTGATACCAGCACTTTTGAGAACATGAGATGAGGCAAGGGAAGGGTTCCACATGAATACTAGGTCATGAACAAAACTTGCGCCCTGGGCCGGACTCAAACCCGCACCTCTCGCTTACTGGGTAACGCTACCAGGACACCGTTTCGCTCTAACTCAGCTTTTCAAGGTATATTTACCGTTGCTTATTGAGCTGGGATAGGGCAAAACGGTCCAAGGTAGCATAGCTTGTAGCGCACATATGCGAGAGAAGCGGTTTCGATTCTCGCCCGGGCAAAAGTTTTTTTTTCATAACAAAGTATTCTTATGGAACACTGGCAATGCGAGCGCCTTGAAAAGAACTTCTAACAAAC
The DNA here is from genome assembly GCA_036418205.1 of Ostertagia ostertagi. Classification (NCBI taxonomy): domain Eukaryota; kingdom Metazoa; phylum Nematoda; class Chromadorea; order Rhabditida; family Trichostrongylidae; genus Ostertagia; species Ostertagia ostertagi. Next base: position 15,558 of record MU885126.1, on the reverse strand, counting down.
GAAGTAATAGAAAGGATTAGAGGCACGACAGAAACAAGAGATATTTTTAGAAAGTACCCCGTACAACCAAGCGAGTGTAGTGTCGCGAAAAAGGACAGCGGCTGTAGACTATGGCACGAGACGTCCCTGAACCACGTCATTATGCGTCAAAACCTAGTCGATCCGCCCAGCTAATGGTCGTCCACCTGCTATTAGGATCATTTATCTACCGAACCTCTCCCCGAGGTGCCCCCTTCTTCTCGCCTGTTGTTCTCTCGAAACGGTGCTCATTACACTCATCCACACTTTGAAGCAAGAACGCCCGTATTTCTATAGTTTAGCTCCGCACCGTACCACGTATAATGAGTGGTAGTGTGAGTGAAAGAGCAACCTGCGGAAAGTAGGTCATACGGTTCACGAACCCGATAGTAAGACGATTGTGAAATGTCTCAGCTAATGGTTTGATTTACAGGTTGGACAACTTCACTGGCGCCACTACTCGGCGTGCGCCGTAAAGCTGGTTCTATTCAAGGTGGGCTCTCGCGCGGCCCACTTCGATGCACTGATAGCATTTCATTTCCCTCAGTTGCTAGCTTCTATACACATCTTTCCTCTATTAAAAGGCGTGTTGGAAATAAATAATGACACCCACTGGCAACTTTCGCCCAGTTCAGGACACCCCCATCAACGGCTTTTAGCCGCCTTCCTTCGTCAACCATTTCCCGCTTTTTGCGATCTCTGGACAGCATATGAGATTGGCCTCTGGTCCACGCCCCGCCCACCAATAGCGCTTCACCTTGTAATCTTGGCCAACATTTTTTCAGGCCCCTAGACTGTCTACAAACAAATTTTTGAGTTTTGTAGTAAACTCCGCCTAACTTAGCGCGCCTCGCCCACCAAAGCAATCGGTCCTTTCTTCCTCGCCAACCTCTACCTACTTTTTCCGTCACTGGACTGTCTCCACAAGTTTGGTAGCGAACCCCGCCCACTTTGTTGCACGCCATGCTCACCATCAACATTGGACCTCCCCTCCTTTGACCTATACCTTTTCTCGCCCTCCGAAACTTTTCGGAACAGAATTATGAGAGCTTGTGACAGATCACGCTTCGCCTATTGAGTGTGAGTCTTCGCTCACGCCACGTATGCTGGGAGCCCTTCAAAGATTGCTTACCTTCTGCTTTGGGGTATGTAATGCGCTGAGAAGCGCCGTAGGAAAATCTCAAATTTCAGAAAATGTCCTCAAATTTCGGAAAATCTTCAAAAATAAAAACTGAATACTCAATAAAAAACTTGTGCTGTAACACTTCGTAACATTACCGATTTCATAATAATGCAGACTTATGTGCAAAACGTAAACATAACTAGCATTTTTGTAGAACAATCGCAGCGCGATTCTGCGGCGTTAAAACAGACAATTAACAAACCAAAACCAACCAATAACCGTTATATCTGCTCGAGCTTTCAAGCTTGCGGTTCACTGCCGATATCGACTACCTGGTTATCACTTCAGAGTGTTGATAAGCTATGGTGATTAGCAAAAATAAGCCGAGTAGAAGTGAAAAGGTGCCCTCGTGATGTAATCGAGAGCACTACAGCCCGGAAAGCCAGGGGTGCGGGTTCAGGGAGGAAGGTGGCAAAAGTTTTGCTAATAACTCGGCATTACTTGGGAAACATTCGCAAAGCAACTACGAAGTTAAACCCCTTCTAGCAGCCGATCAAAAACAATAAAATAAATAGTTTTGCTAAATACGATCCCATTCCTCACTGAACTAATACGACCCACCTTACCCTTCGATCCTTATCCCGGAAGACCACCCAGTATCAAAAGGGTAAAGATGACGGTTAAGAGAAGAAATAATGGACGAAACAAAAAGAATCGTGGACGTTGCACGTTTATTCGCTGCACAAACTGGGGGCGCTGTTGTCCAAAGGATAAGGCTATTAAGAAGTTCGTTGTAAGAAATATCGTCGAAGCTGCTGCTGTTCGTGATATTGGAGAAGCTTCTGCATATGCAGTATGCTCTGCCGAAGCTCTACCACAAGCTACACTACTGCGTTGCCTGCGCAATTCACAGCAAAGTCGTGCGTAACAGATCCCGAGATGCTCGAAAGGACCGCAATCCTCCTCCTCGTTTCGGTCAGCGTTCCGCTCAGGCCCGACCAGGAGTTCCTGGTGGACCTCGTCTATGAATGGTTTTCCCTCGTTGTTGTTTTCAGTAAATCTGTTATATATTAGTCTCAATTCTAAACGTTTCAGGATCGTGCTGAGATTCAGAAAATAGAGCACAGAGAAGACGGATCATTGGAAGATTCAGTGAGAAATGATACCCAATTCTCTCCGCGTCGTAGATCTTCAAGTGTGGCAAGCACAACAAAGGATGGTCGTCATGCCATCGTCCTGTGTGACACATCTGTTGGAGTATTGTTATTCGTAGTGCTGTTGATAGCCAGCCATTCAACTGACAGACATCGCGCATAGCCTTGAAAAAGATCGAAAGGATTTTCACGAGAAGGAGAAAAATCAGCAAACCCACAGTGCAGACAAATAGCAAACAAACTGAAAAATAACTCCTAATTGAAATGTACCTGTAATATGCGCACACACTGGTCGAGCACGCTTCTCATATCTGTACGGTAATCAGTTGGAACATCTGTGCGAGAAAAATGCGCCTATAAACTTCGATTAAGTCGTTTAACAATACGTAGAAAAAGGGCCTAGCCATGTGTCCCCCCCCCCTTTACAGCGGATTTTCTTTTTGTACCAGTTTCTTTCAACTACAGCCGCCAAGCCTCCTATGCAGGCGAGTCGTCATCCACTGACGATTCCCTCCAGATGTGAACCTACTGGTTTGCGAAATAACTGCGTGTTCCGTAGCTGGTGTTCTACACGGTAGGGTGCCACCACACCATCACGCCTCAATGGGATGATACCGTCAAAGGTCAAAAAGTTTACGTTCGTGTTGCGCGGCCAGTTTCTCTCAATTTCTTACCAAGGAAGGTCATAAGGTCAACCCGGGTGAAATTTCTACATTGCTGCACGCATCTTGAGACGCTGAGCTCAAATCTGCTTTTATAATCTGCTAAAATCTTCTCCGGAAGGAGTTACGGAGAATTATCTTCGCCGCCCTTACTTTGGATGTCTTGCTTAATCACACAAGGTTCAATTAGAGACGTCACGAAGTACCGAAGTGTTGAGCTTGGGCGTGCTGAGCCCCTTAAGCTTGAGCATTATCACCTATGAGTGCCCATGGTGCCCGTAGTGCAGGTGCTAGGTTTTCCGTGGCAAGTAGGTACGATATTCGTATTAAGGGATCAAACTACCCCTAAAGACGAGTTTTCCGTCAAACCTGAGGTTATAACCTAGTTGAAAAAAAGGAGGAACAGTGATGGTTCACAAAATCCAGCTTTAGTGCTGACCAATCACTGACGACGGGGGAGATGGGAGAGACAGGTTGTATTCAAAACTAATGCCTTGCAAATCCTAGGATGTACAGATAGGCAAGCCACTATTACACTATTTTGTTCTTTCTGAAGTATGTGTAGAAGATTTATTCTATCCCATTACTAGCCCTTTGCAATGGATTGCTGTATAAGGGAGGAAGTAGCTGCCCAAATTTTCGAAGTTAGGTCTAGATTCTAGGTTTCAGATTTGACGAGAACTTTGCCCATACGGGGATTTCGACTCCACGATAACAAATATCACACTTGTTCAGAGCAAAAATTGGTGCCTGCGCTAAAGGCGCTTCGATTACTCAGGAGCGAATGTTACCCAGTTCGTCATTAACCGCCCTTGATTTCTTTGCTTAGGTAGTTTTACGCAAGCGTGTTGAGCCATCGAGTCTTCCTAGTTATGCTACTGAAAACCGCAAAAAGTCCACGCTTGCCGAGGAGAGAATCTCAGGACCTCTTGTCTATGAGTCCAGACCACTGCCGTTGCGCTTTCAAGCTTCATTAGTCCTTTCGGAGAAGAACGTAGGAGATAAGGGAAAGCAGATTCGAGCTCAGCATTCAATGTACTATGAACATATGCATCTTATTTCGATTGGCCAGGTTGGAAACGTAGAGCAATTATCACACTCACTTGGAATAAAAGGTGCGCCTTCGTGTAAGAGGAGTCCATTACGCTTGTGGCAAATCTTATCCGCAGTTTCCGCTGCAACTGACTGAAAAAGAAAGCATACTTTAGTGGTATGTGAAAGAATTCAGTCGAGAACTTTGCCTAACAGCTTAGTTACTCACGTGTTCACAACATCTTCATTGTGCCGCACAGGTATTTCGCCATATTCGGGAACGTGCTGAAAGAACCAAGTAGATAACAAGTGCCCATGATGGACCACAACAATTGAGAAGGCGACAGCGCTTCAAACTACAACGTCAACATCTCACAGAAAGCGTTTTGAGCAGATCTTCAATTGTGTCATCCGGACCAATTTCGTCCAACATAAACTTCATGGTCTCATGACGAAGATAGTAAATGCTAGCAATGCGACCATACGGCGAAGAGCGTAGCTCTCCAGTCTCCTGAAGACCAAAATAAGCAGATAGGAAAGGTAATTTGAAGCAAATCCTACTATATTATAAAGCGCTAACTTTGTGTGTCGGTTTGTGTGTCTGTGTGTGTGTGTGTGTGTGTGTGTGTGTGTGTGTGTGTGTGTGTGTGTGTGTGTGTGTGTGTGTGTGTGTGTGTGTGTGTGTGTGTGTGTGTGTGTGTGTGTGTGTGTGTGTGTGTGTGTGTGTGTGTGTGTGTGTGTGTGTGTGTGTGTGTGTGTGTGTGTGTGTGTGTGTGTGTGTGTGTGTGTGTGTGTGTGTGTGTGTGTGTGTGTGTGTGTGTGTGTGTGTGTGTGTGTGTGTGTGTGTGTGTGTGTGTGTGTGTGTGTGTGTGTGTGTGTGTGTGTGTGTGTGTGTGTGTGTGTGTGTGTGTGTGTGTGTGTGTGTGTGTGTGTGTGTGTGTGTGTGTGTGTGTGTGTGTGTGTGTGTGTGTGTGGTGTGTGTGTGTGTGTGTGTGTGTGTGGTGTGTGTGTGGTGTGTGTGTGTGTGTGTGTGTGTGTGTGGTGTGTGTGTGTGTGTGTGTGTGTGTGTGTGTGTGTGTGTGTGTGTGTGTGTGTGTGTGTGTGTGTGTGTGTGTGTGTGTGTGTGTGTGTGTGTGTGTGTGTGTGTGTGTGTGTGTGTGTGGTGTGTGTGTGTGTGTGTGTGTGTGTGTGTGTGTGTGTGTGTGTGTGTGTGTGTGTGTGTGTGTGTGTGTGTGTGTGTGTGTGTGTGTGTGTGTGTGTGTGTGTGTGTGTGTGTGTGTGTGTGTGTGTGTGTGTGTGTGTGTGTGTGTGTGGTGTGTGTGTGGTGTGTGTGTGTGTGTGTGTGTGTGTGTGTGTGTGTGTGTGTGTGTGTGTGTGTGTGTGTGTGTGTGTGTGTGTGTGTGTGTGTGTGTGTGTGTGTGTGTGTGTGTGTGTGTGTGTGTGTGTGTGTGTGTGTGTGTGTGTGTGTGTGTGTGTGTGTGTGTGTGTGTGTGTGTGTGTGTGTGTGTGTGTGTGTGTGTGTGTGTGTGTGTGTGTGTGTGTGTGTGTGTGTGTGTGTGTGTGTGTGTGTGTGTGTGTGTGTGTGTGTGTGTGTGTGTGTGTGTGTGTGTGTGTGTGTGTGTGTGTGTGTGTATGTATGTGTGTCCGTCCGCAAAATGAAGTGAGTGAGAAGGAAGCTCATGGGATAAACAAACCGCTAACAAATCGGGTAGCTTACAGGATTTGAGATATCAATGTTTTGTAGCAGGATAGTTGTGATAACACTCTTAGGGCTATATAAACACCTGCTTAGCACACTTCCGTTCATTCCACATGGTGCTGCAGTGGCAGCTGGAGGGCAGTGGAGAGAGGAAGGGAGGATGAGGAAGGGAAGCGAAAAATCTACCGTCATATCATGATTGTGTCCCTTCTACTGTATGAAACACCATTGTGTTGCATACGCGTCACTTCCAGGAGGTGTTGGTGTCACAGGAGGAAGGGACCATAGCGGAGGATAGAAAGCTTGCGCAGGAAAGGAAGGTCCCGGCGGTTGACGGGGGACTAATCTGGTATAAATAATGAAAGATACCTCGTCAATGATAAGGCACTTTGAATCCAGCAGATCAGCAACACAATGATCGACTACTCCAACCAAAAATGCGATGAGCGATTTGTCAGAGAGGTCTTCGAGGCCATAGTAGCTGCAACAGATTCACAGGTAATAAAATCAAGGTGTCCAAAAAGGTTTGAGAATATTCCACATTTTGACTTCATTGAATATGAAGTCAAAATAAATATGAATATAAAATGAAGGGCACAGCAGTTCTACCAAATGTGATCCATGGGACACAACATTCACTTTTCGGGAATCTGGCATAGATGGCACAATCACTTTCAAAGAGGAAATTTTGCCTATATACAACTCATCAACACCAGCACCCTCACTATTGTATCAGGTACCCGACATGAGGCCTGTCGCGGGGCAAGAAGGCAGTCAGTGGACGAGTCGCAGCGCGTGATGTGCGATGTAGGACAATGGTACATTCTATTTAACTTGACGCGAAATCACTACAGTACGCGCTGCGACTCGTCCGCTGACACTGCCTTCTTGCCGCGCGACGGGCCTCCTGTCAGGTAGTCTTGATCGGAGGAGTAGTTGCAAATCCAGTCAAAAGGGAGAAAACGATTTTCACATGCATCCATGAGTTCATCAAAAGAAGCGGTGCAGCGCTCAATAGAGACACTTCGTTAACTCCCCCCGTAAGCGAGCATCAAATGGCGATCGAAGTACGTCGGTGGCCCTTCAAAATAAGCGAACGAGAGCTGCGCGAAATTCGCCAATTAAGGGCAAAAGTCGGGCTAAATATGGGCGTTATGGCGACCTAAACGAGTGAGATGGGAAATGGAACGACAGTGGAGAAAAAACAAAAGAAACCGTCGACAAGGCCGAAAACAAAACCCCCTTTCCCACTAGCAGTGAAGGAGGCTGGCTTGGGGAGAGGCACGTCCAAACGAGTTTTCTGGATATGCCAGCCGTTCCATCGGTTGATACGGCAATCAACCTAGCTGATTTCACACGTTATGCCAGCCACGCACCACTTCCGGAGGTGGGCGGGCATCTTTGAAATAAAGCTATCGCTGAAGTAAATCCAACAAAAAAATCAAATGGGTTAAAACTGGATTAAAAGTCACAGCCCAGTCCAGACAACTACTTCGCGAAAAATAAGCTGAACTAATGCGCGTTTCGTTAGACAGTGCATCTCGCTTCTATTTTTCTGCGAAGACTGCATCGACGTCATGGTTGTCGAAGAGGGCACTACCTTGACTGTAAATGTTTAGCACTGACATGGTTTTTTTTTAAATATTTTGAATGAGCGAAACGCCCGCACCCTCCAATCAGTGGACCTACATATATGTGAGAATGAGGCAGAGATGGTGCAAGCAAGGCACTGCTACCACACACATCACCGACTGTTGATTAGCTACTTGCTATCAAGCTGTTTTTTGAAAAAAAAAAACATGTGTCAACATGAGCAGGAAGTTCGCGATAATGTGCGTTGTCTCGAGCAATATAACCATTTGAGGAACGCGCCCTCTAGACATGTCTGGCGTGTGGGACCGCACGCCATACACGCGCTGTCGCCCATCGATGAACCTACGGTCTCATTTTTGCTTGAATGCATGCCCCAGGTATCGAAATGGTGTGGCTCTTGCACACGAATGTGAATGTATCGGTGCCAAGTGGGCCGGCAGTGAAGAAAAAAGGAAAAGAATCCGTCGAAAACGCTCAGGTTGAGGGCTCACTCACCTTCCTAATCGGCTGTGCTAAGGAATGAGAGACTAAGCGCGGAGAGGAGAGTATGAGGCGAGAGAGCGCAACAGATGAGAGGGCGCCAGACAACAGCTGCTGCGAATGGGAACATTGCAGCTGCTGCAGCTTACTTTGCAAAGCCCTAGCGCTCTTGTCGAGTGATTCCGTGCACGGGAGTGCCACATGTGCGATTGTTCCTATGGGGCTCCACTCCACAGACTTGAGGGAATCGCTCCCACACTCTTCTGCCTGGATTGTGCCTTAAGTGTAACAAGACTGAACAACCTGCGGCTTTCTTCAGTAAACCATCGAATTAATCACCCAAACGCCCTGAAGCAGTGGAATATAAGCAAAGCAGTGAAGAAACTAATGAAAAGGTTTCAGAATTCATAATGTTTTGGTCGCAGAGTTAGAGTGGCAGCTACAGAAAACAATACATCTTGCACAAATCTTGCATTCAAAGAGTCAACAAGATCTCAATACAAGTAACTCTTCCTAGCTTCTTTCTTTAGCTAGTGGTGTAGATAATATAAATCGGTAGACGGTTACTTCGCCACGCTGAATTCCAATTTAATGACTCGATGGGAGCCCTAGGTATGGTTAAGTTTCCTAACAAGGCAGTGTTCTGTTGCACCAATCAAAACTCTCATTTTATTGACATTTTCATTTATATTACCCTGTTTTAATATACTTTTTCACAAAACCGAACAATTGCCATGGATGCCGCATCGAATAGGTCCAATCGACTGTATAACACAAGGAACCAAAAGGGGCAACACATGGTACAAGGATTACTGCTTCGGAGCTTGTTCCAAGAAGTATCATCTGCGCTGAGTTCTTATTCTGCTGAGAATGTTGATATTTTTTGTTAATATTAGCATTAGGAGTGATATTGTTTTTAGCTTCTTGAGTTTCCCCCTGGGAGAAGCAATTTCTACATTAATGCGTACATGGCCTTGCTATGGCATTGTGTGCACCTAGTTTTGAAAAGAAAAAACTAAAAATATCAAAGTGGAGGAAAATAAGGAATTAGCCGTGACCCCGTCGTCAAAGGGCTAAGTAGCAGCGAAAAGAAGGGCGTAGAACAAAAGTATGGAGTAACATAGAAAATCATAAGTACACATAGAAGACACCTGCGATTATAAAAATCGAAATTTTCCATATTCCTTAGAAAATCCACGAACCCTATAATTTTCAAAATGAAAAGTCAACCTACTTTGGATTAGCAAACAGTCGTCTATACAAGTAGGTACCAGCAATGTATTCCATAATGCCCTGTTTACTGGTTATGGTCCCGGCATTGATCTCGGCATTCACGTGATTCGCAAGGACAGGAAGAAGGCTGCAAAGAAGAAAATGAGACACGTTACACGATAAAATTGGCAATTCACCTCGACTCAACAGGGAACGGCTCATAGAGGAATCGCTTGTAGAATGTCTTCTTTACGTCTTGCACATATATAACTGCCACGGCACTCGAGTCAAACTGCGGTCTACCAGCTCGGCCCATCATCTGCAGCACGTCTAAAGCGAATTACTGCACTGGTAGAAACAACAGCAGTAGCCAGAACTTACCAGTAACGGGATAGTCCACATATTTAGATGTTTTCCCATCAAAATACTCTGTGCCTTTCACAATTACCAAGTGTGCCGGCATGTTTATACCCCATGCTAGTGTGGCCGTGGCAATCAAAACCTGGATCTTTTTCTCCAGGAAGAGCTGGAATAAAAAGATTCTGTTGACTTGAATGGCTTCAGGACAAGGAAAAGAGGAACAAAACCAGAGACAAAGGCCACACACAAAAACTCTTCAGGGCAGTTCTTAGCAAGAACCCGCTTTTCAATCAAATCGATGGTTCGAGGCATACCTGTTCTACCAGAGCTCTTTCGTGGGAAGATAGACCAGCATGGTGCATCCCTATCCCGAAAGGCAATGTGAGCTTGAGATTTTCGTCCTTCACATGTTGTAGTAACACATCCAGCTGGAAATTGAGAAATCACACATTTACAGGGTTGAGTGAAAATTTTCTGCCTCCTTTCGGCTAATGGCTCTTGAGAGCACTGCCAGTCATATTCAACGACTTCGACGTAGGTTGAAAGTTACAATCGAAATTTCGATATATAACACCTTCAAATTTGTTACTCTATAAAGATAACATGGGAGCATGATATGATATGATATGCAGAGCATTCAGTTTCGAACGCGCCCTACAGAGCATAATGAATGAAACATTAGGCTTGGATCAATCAATTTTTGGGGTGCGAAACGCATTGAAAAGGAGGCATTTGAGTGTGGCCTGTAGTGAAATGTGGTATGGAATGACTGGCGATTGCCAGCCATTGTGAAAGCTAGTGGTTTATCCTCACAGCGAGTCTGTTAGCAACTCCGGTAGAATGAAAAGCTTAGTTAGCTTAGGCGATCTAGGATGTGAAGCGTAAAACGCGTGAACGCGTGACAAGTGGCGCCACGGTCCACATCCTAGATCGGTTTAGGTTCACATCGTCAAGTGCTCATGATTAAATAATGACTCAAGTATGAGTAAAACAATCGAAAACCGCTAAGGTCTACTCGTTATATATGGGTATCTCAAGCGCAAGATCGATTGGTAAACATACATATGGTAGGAAGTGAACCTGTGGTCGCTCAGAACTTTTTTGCGTCATTTGAACTTAATTCTGTAACAAATATACAAAAGTAATTAAATAGAATGTGCAGAAGATTGCGGACTCTCGAATTACATCAAAATGAAAATGACAAAGGAAATCTCGGGAACCGCTCGTAAGAAAAACGGCGGAAAACTACTGCTCAACCCAATATTTGGTAGCACATTCGCTAGAAAATCAAACAAACCTCAGCCATATCAACATGAAGCCACTGACGAGGATCACTTTCTGCCACTAGGTGACTTATGAATGCCATTGCCGTCAAGCGGGTTTGCCTTCTGGACGCCACAAAAACTAGTACAGGTTTCAGCGGAGAGTAAGTGATGATAGCTGCAAAACTCAAAATGAGTATGTGGCGCAAAACTTCGGCGGATACCAAAAGAATGCGGCGAGACCAATAGGAGCTCTGAGAAGATAACCTGCGATTCCGGAATTCATAGATCCGACCGGCTTTTCGGAGAGGAGCCCCCACGACTTATGATCACCTGCACTGCCATGAGTTCGTAAAAGTGAGAGAGAGCTGATTGCTCAATGCTTCGATTTTCAAGCAGTGTGAACGATCCCCACTTGTTTTTCGGTGTTCCTTTTTTGACTCAAGACATCTCACCCCTCAGACTCTTCAGAGGAGCGGAAGAATCGGAACACTACTATCGGAACACCGAGCACGAGTTCCAAAAACAGCAGCTTTTATCGCTGATTAAAACATGGTACCTTTGAAAGCTGGTTTGTTCATGAGCGCCATTCTAGGACAATAATGTTGACCGGGAAAACCTTGAATATGGACCTCGATTGGCACTGGTCGAACAGATGGCCGGAAATTGAAGAGGCCTTCCTAAAGTACATTCATTAGCAAGGATACGTCATTTCCTACCAATGAATCCTTATCCTGGAAGACGGCAAAAGTTAAGATAGTACTGACGTCTCTAATTCCCAACCATTCGGCCACGTCTCCAGCATTTGCAAGGGCTGTTGAAAGTCCAAGAAGTCGCGCAGGAGATTCACGTACGCAAGACCTTCGAGTCAACAACTTCAACCTTGAACGAAACGAATCAGGAAAAGAAATCAATACGTATAGATGATAGTGCAGGATTTATTGTCACAAGTAACCAGAAACCTTGATACAACTATGTAGAAGTCTTATGAAGCTTTCCCCCTTATAACGCAGCTTCAAGAGCGGAACAGCCGTAAGCTAGCTTATAGCCTCGAAGGTGCAATTTTCAAGTGTAAGGCTCTCAGCTAGATTTTGCGAGCAATTTTCTCCGTGAACAAGGAAACAGTGTCCCAAAGCAAAGGAGACGTTGAACTCTCTCGATTAAAAGGGCGCGACAAAGGTACCGACGCACTGCATTGATCTCCACGATTGTTACCATTTTTACTGCTTCAACCATGCGCTGTCGCCAGGGTACGACCTAGTCTCTCCAAAAACACTGGAAATGAGGAACAGTTCTTCAGAACTCGACCGTCATTCCACGGTCAATCTCACAATGGGCGGTTCTCAATTCCAATGTTTTCTAAGTCTTTTTCCTTTTTTTTCCTCACTGGCGGTCATTTTAAAAGTTCTTGCCTCATTTTCGAATGGTATAACCTAACAAATCGATCTCGACCCATTCCAAAAAGTGCCCTTCCTCCTTGAAATGAGTGGATTACCCGCATTTATTCTCTTGCACGACGTATGCGTAGCTCTTTCTTTCCACGTTCAGGCGCTCCTACTTCCCTGGGCCAAAAACCAATCGTACTGGCACACACCAGTTCCCAAGATAACTGCCGAACCTAGTTATGATCGCTTCCAATACAGCTCCACGATCAACGCCCAAGAGATGGATTTCGTCAATGACGATCAGGTTCACTTTCCTTACGTATTCTCGAGTGTTCCAGCTTCTGAAAACCAGGAATAAATTATCGCAACTATACTGACGTGCATAGGCACTTATCAAATGATAAATATGTCCTAAAAACCACTTAATTAATCATTATTTTGAACTTACCTTGTTATACCGTCCCACTTTTCTGGCGTTGTGATCATAATCGGAGCAGCGTTCAACGTGTTGACATCGGGTGTGTAGTCGCCAGACACTTCCACTACTCTGAACCGCTAGCAAAAATTATTTCTTTCCAAAATGCTGCGATCTGGAAAACGAACGGTCCCCACCTATATCCCATCTTTTTCTCGAATTTTTCTCTCCAATCAGACACACGTTCTCTCACCAAAGCCTTCAGTGGAGCAATATAAACGCACTAAAAACAAGTGAATAAAACAATAAAATAAAGGATACAAGCAGACCACATGAGGTCAGCGCCACAGGAAACTCTTGTGATGCAAAGGATGAGCCTCTGCCACTAATTTACCTTTTTACCGGGGTTTTTCTGCAGGAGTCGGAAAATTGCCAGCTCAGCGCAGAGCGTTTTCCCAGAGCCGGTCGGGGCACCAATCAACGCGTTTTCGTCTGTATTATAAAGGCAATGAAAAATCTAAAAGGAGGTGATTCTATCGGTAATAAATGAGTAGTCAACTACACGGAAACCACTTAGTGTAATGAGACTTACTTGAGTCTGAATTGGGTTGAAATAAGCAAAATTGTATATAGATTCAAATGCTTTGTTCCGCAAGGTAGTCACCGGTAACGGATCGAGAGGTAACAGATCTGAAAAAAAAAACTTTTGAGCGTACGATGAAATAGAGGGGTTGTGTGAGCTAACCAAAATCTCAATCACAGATTCCCCGGTCTTGAATTCATGTACTGATTACGTATCCGCTCGCTCTAAGATTCAAAAGATGAATCAATGCCTTGCCTCAAACAAGGCCGTTGGTTTCTCTATTAAAAAGGCACTGACGGCGATTCTGAGGCACTCCAATAATTCTATTTTTTATTGTCCACAAAATGGCTAGTGAGCTACAAGATTGAATAGCAACCAGGAGGGGATTGCTTAGTACACTGCGGTGGATGTGGTGAAATTCTCCAGTTGGATTTTATTATCTCGAGCTATGCCATCATCGAAACGTGTGCTCTTGGTTATCGTCTATAAGGACATACTTCTTGAGTTGGACAGTTGTTGGAATTTCGCCATCAGTCATTACCGTTAATCACAGTAGACCTGGCTAGTTATGTGATGTAGCGAGTTCACCAGTTAAAGCGAGAGATTCACGATAAAGTGTGTGTGTGCAGCGTGGAAGTACATGCACCAGTGGAAGCAGTAGTCAGGGGCCAAGGAAAGCGAAATGTTGGCGTTTTGTGGCCAAAGGTGCGCTAGCTGCAGCGTACTGGGCTTGCCATTCCTTTCTGAGCTCCGCCACGGCCTGTGCTCCCCCCAGCAGCAGCGCCCTTCGATTATCATTTTGATTTATTCCGCTTGAGTGCGTATCCTATAACTTTCCCATGGAACGCGTTACCAATCAAAGCATGGCCTTTGCTGTATGATGGTGGCTATCGGTTAACATGTGCAAACGACCTATTGGTTGCTAGCTCGTCCATTATCGGAGGTCAACGGGCAAAGAAAGGTCCCATTTTGCGCCTTCTTGACGGATTTCTTTGCTTTTTTTCGCCACTGGGGCATTATTCAGCATCCCCACTTCCACCATGAACCCAGTCCAATCGTATCGTAATCCCTTGCTTTAACATTCGAACACCCCCTGCAGACGAATAAAATAACAAAATCTTAAAACTGCTTGTGTTCCAGCACCTTCAGGTCGATCCAGCCACTTGCCCCTCCGCAGGAGTTGACATAGAGTTGTCACTTCGTATTCCCACTAACGACACTAGTTTGTACGGGGGAATTCGTAGACTGCGCTTGTCTCGCATGCTTGTTGGCAGAGTTTCGATCATGTAAGTCTTTGGTACCTTCGTGAGGGAGCGAAGACCTTCACGAATTGTGCACCTGGAGCATCTTACCAGTATCATAGCCGCAGAGCTTGACTCGTTCGGGTCAACAGCGCAATTATTCCTATTTCAATACGGCCTTTCTGAACCGGGTCTTTTTTTTTGAAGGCCGTAGACCCTCAAGCGAAGAGGATCTGACCGTTCCTAAATATAGCCGATGGTCGACCACAGAAAATGCATTGTAGAATAAATGTTGCGTCTGGTCGTCTTTGACCGCACTATGGTTCAGTAGAAAATAAGAAATGCCTGACGAACACGGCTCTCTTCTTTTTTCATTCTAAATTCGAAGAAAACGACTGGTTGTGATTTCGTTATATAACTTACTAGACGTAGCGATCTCTCTACAGCATGCGTGAACATGGATAGATATCTCTGGAGTTTTTGCGCAAGATCCAAGAAAATACGTAGGAACTTCTATGGCAAACTCGTATGTATTAGGTTGGCAAGAAAGTCCTGCGACACTTTTCAATTTTTTGATTTTAATTTTATCTTTTTTGTTTACAACTCCTGACCGGTCTTATATCTACCATGAGTGTCCACCACTTGTCTTCAACGCTCAGAAAATTTCTTGATGCTCCTTTGCCAAAACCCAGCGGAGTGCGGGTCGAGAAAGGAGGCGACCTCACTTTCGAGTTGGAGTTGATCGTCTAATTATTTCGTCATCAAGATGATGATTTAAGGTCCAGGATAGGTGGCAGTCATTTATAGCTCGACCAGGGGAATACGCTAAGAGAGGTAAGAAATCTTGCCGCAGCTCCAGAATTTCTTACCGGGCTCATTTCGGATCATGGTGATTCGCAATGTCATGAAAGAAAGAAATATTGTCGCGGTACGAGGGCTCCTGACGAGCTGCCTCGGCCAGCTTCTGGAGTTCCACAGCCTAGACCTCCAGTCACACAATGGTGCCCATAACGAAGAATTTGTAGGTGGGCTTCCGTAAAAGTCCTACCTGTAATGGAGTGGGAACGCTGCTAGCTTCTTATAAAAATATCAAAAGATTCGGAAGCGCTGGTAAAGGTGAAACACGTTGTAGCGGTGAACGACATGCCTATTGAAGCTATTGCAGATAGTGTTGGTCTTTGACACGAATCCATAGTTATGTAGACATTTGTGCTAGGCAGTGACTCGGTAGTATGGATTTACCAGTTGTCGAGGTTTTTCAAATTTTCTTGGATAACTACTTACTGCAGCACTTATATCCACCTCGTGGATTAAAGCCTCGAGAATATCAACCATATGT
>MU885125.1:0-10867 GCA_036418205.1 Ostertagia ostertagi | reverse complement strand
TTTGAACACCGTCACTATCGTAGCCCCATTTTTGACAATGCAGGCAGACTGGTGTGAAATTCCACGCAACTTCCTAATCTTTTCTTTGTCTAACAACGCCAATCACTTACCCGCTAAGGCGCTACGGATTGACATTAGTTCTTGAGTTCGTTATGCCTCTCCTGTTCCTTTTGAATGTTGTAAGCGTTTTCTTGGATCGTGCTTCCTAATCAACATGTTTTCTGTAGGCGCTTTTGGGAGTTTTTTGACTTGTTTTTGTTTGTTAACTGCTGTTTTTGGCCGCAGTTCGCCTTGCGAATGTTTCACAAGAATGCTGGGTTGTGAACAAAACTTTCGCCCCAGGCGGGACTAGAACCCGCACCTCTCGCTTTTGGGGGTGACCATTACTTCAATGCGAGGGGCCGGTATACCAAGCCTCGGCGAGGGAATGGGTCCCCAAAACTCGGCATCTCTAAACGCATCCCCTATTCTCGATCACGAGGACTGGGTCATCGACCGGAGTAGAGACGCAGAGTTCTGGGGATCCATCCCCTGGCCGGAGTTTGCTGCAGCTGGTCACAGATCAGATAGACAAACTCGTGGAACATTCCGCGAGTGTGGCCGCTGTTTTGTAAGGAAGAAAGACTAAGCAAGGTCCTCTTGAAAGGACCCGCCTGTTCAATGCATCATAAATTCGTTGAAATGAAGTTGTCGACATGCCACATGTTTTACGGATTCGCGAGACTAACAGAAGTCAAATAGTCAAAGTACTGAAAAAGGTTCATTGGGAGCAAAATACAGATGTGCATACCCGGCGATGCACAAATGTCAGATGTGGGAGTTTCGACGTGCATACCCGGCGATGCACGCGGGCTGCAATGTGTTAACTCAAGCGGACCTTGAATAGGAAACGTAGGGCAAAATAGAGGGCTCAGCCACAAGGCAAAGACTGTCCAAAAAGTGTCCTTACAGAAGATTGCGGAATTCATCATGTGAAAGAAGTGGCAATGTGTAATACTCCCTCCATCTCAAACTCAACTACCACGAAGTAATTATCGAAAAACTAAACATAGCAGTAGTCACGTTACAATAGAGATCTCTTCATTCGAAAGGTTATATTTTTCTTCAAATGCGTTCTCATGGAACGTGAATTCAGATACGTCAAGTGTTTTTTTTTCTAAATAGCTTTTGAACTGCTGCAGATGTTCAGTTCTTTGAAAGGCCATCCCCTTGTTCCGCTTTTTGTTCACACGCAGTTATCCAACATTCGAACGTTCATAACCTTCTAACCTTCATGATTCGCAGATTAAAGCTAGTCAGAAGTTGCGGTTGTGGAGCTTTCGGAAAAGTAAGGCGTTTTTGAAAGACTCTCCTCTGAAAAATGTCCCGTTTTTCCGTTTCTCAGGGTTTTGTGCTCCGCTTTTTGAGAGCGCGCGAGTTTTCGTCATTCAGTCGTTCATAGCTTCTTGACGTTGACTTTTTGCAGATTGGCTTTTGGGCAGATCTTAAGGCTGATAAACTGAAAAACTGGGGCTCTTGAGAAAATATTTAGTTTTTTGAGTTACCACTATTTCGAGAAATAATCTCGTTGTTCCGTTTTTCTTTTCTGTGGGATTTCTAGGCTATTATCCCATGACGCGAGTTTTCGAATTTGCACTCCCAGAATTTTCTTCGATATTGGCATAATGGAGAAGCTGTGGACCCGACAATTGAAAATCTACAAGATCAGTGCTTTATAGCTTGTCTAGATAATTTTGAGAATCCTCGAAACTTAACCTTTCTTCTCTAGATTCTTCTATCAGGACTTTGACATCAACCGAATTCGTGCATTTTTTTCCTACTTTGTTAGTCTTAAAGGCAAAGGTCGGGCTCAGGCACGCTAGAGAAGTAATTCCCGTGCCTGGAGGTTGTATGTGGGTAGCTGCACACATTGCAGCAACTTCCCACCTTGAAAAACCCGTTAAGGCCCCGGGGCGTTCGGTTTCAATCCAGGGCCGCCTGGTCAATCCAGGACCGCCCACCTCCGGAAGTGGTGCGTGGCTGGCATAACGTGTGAAATCAGCTAGGTTGATTGCCGTATCAACCGATAGAACGACTGACATCTCCAGAAAACTTGTTTGTACGTGCCTCTTTCCCCAAGCCAGCCTCCTTCACTGCTAGTGGGAAAGAGGGTTTTGTTAACGGCCTTGTCGACGGTTTTTCTCAGTTTTTTCTCCACTGTCGTTC
Source organism: Ostertagia ostertagi (assembly GCA_036418205.1). Taxonomy (NCBI): domain Eukaryota; kingdom Metazoa; phylum Nematoda; class Chromadorea; order Rhabditida; family Trichostrongylidae; genus Ostertagia; species Ostertagia ostertagi. The sequence goes on along the minus strand of MU885125.1, from coordinate 8,662 downwards.
CACTTCGCATCTCTATACTCAGTTTCAATCGCCATAATACCCCCTTATTGAGCCCGACTTTTGCCTTTAAATCGATCGTACTCCCCTAAAGAATCTGACTGCTCGTGCTCGTTGGAAGACGAAGTAATTCATTTAAGAACTCTTCGAGTGCTTGGGTGCGCCATCTCATACCAAAAATCTCTCTAGTTAGTAGTCGCAGTGGCAGGCGGGAATCTTTTCTCATTTGCCACTTTGCCATGCCTTCAGATTTTGTGACTGGTACTTGAGATCACGACCCTTCCCCTTCTAATGGCCAAGTAGTACGACCCACTCGTTGATCTCTGTACAGACGGCAGTTGGCTCTTGTTCAAAGAAGTCTCATTATGTATTGAATGCCAGAAATTGTCATGTAACCAAGAATTTGTATCTTAATTCTCTGTTCCTCCCAAAGTTCCATCAACTATGCTGTCCCTGGTCTGGGCTTTCGACTACTGTTTCTATTACAAATTTTCAAATTTTTCTTGAAAAAAAAAAAAAAAAATAATAGAAGACATAAAAAAAAAAAATATAAAATGTAATATTTGCTAAACGTGAAAATGCCCAACGAGAGCAGAATTGAGAATAGATAGAATAAAAAAATTATCCTCTCATGCCTGGAACACCAAGAAGAAAGCTCACACTGAGAGAGGTGTTTATAGGAACAACGCTTGCTCACAGAAATCTTTATTACCTGAAACATGAAAAATTTCAGGGAGGGAGTCGTCTTGAGTTCTCTTAATTGGAGATATTTCAGTGTACTTGCGTACTTTTTCTAGGATATTAATTCTTTGATCACTTTTTTAACAACGCCTACTTTCTGAAATTTGGCTTCCCCAGTCTAGTCCTTTGTTTGTCTCCCATGGAAACAGCTGCACACCGGCGTCCGCGTTATCGCGAGTCGCGTACGGTGAGCGTCCACTATTGACGAATCGCATTGCTTTCGAGGATTAATGAACAACGAGTCAGGTTTACTCCAACACATTATGTTTTTGCACACTTTGTCGTGTTGCTTCTTAAAGTGGGTAGAAGTATTAACGGAAAATGGACATAACAATCAACTGCGACTCAACTGCATGTTACTAAGCATGCACCACTGCATAATTTGCTCCATATTAAGAGGATTTCCTGATTTGAACGCGAAAATACCTAACTATATAGTACCTTATACTATATATCCTCCGGTCGGTTCCGACACTATTGTCCACTAGAATGATGAATTGTCCGTAACCCTTCCACTATCAACGAAGTGGCAAGGCGAGCTATCGGTCCCAAGTTTTCATCAGTCCGCCACTGCGGCGCCGCAGCTCGCGTCACCCTTGGCAGAGTCGCTCGTGCGCTCCGCGCCTCGCCGGAAGAGCTTTGTTCCCTATCTCTCTTATTTGTTTCGCCTCAACTGTAGTTGAGAACAGGGACAATTATTGAAGTGCCAAATCGGTTTCATGACTGGTAAGTGTACAATTGATCGGGATTACACACCCCTATTCCAAGATGTTTCTCTGCCTGAATAGTGGTATGCGAACAATATCTGATTTCGCTATTTGAGGAGTACGAAAACTCCGCGAAGAAGAAATTCCACACTAGTACCACAATCATTCGTCCACAGCTGTATCTTCTACTGGATATCTTCAATGCAGACGTCTTGACTGATCTTCGCCCTTTCTTTGACAAATATGAGTTCTGGTCGTCATGTGACACAGACAGCAGCCCGAATGTCTCAGGAAAGGATAAAGGGGTACTAAAAGGTTGTGGGCTTACATGTTGGCCATGGGTGGAAGTTTGCAGGCAGGAGCGTCGAACAAGGTTCGTCGTCTTCTATGCGCGAAATGAGGAACACGTCAGCCAAGGGGAGTGCAGGCAATTCGGTGGTCACTGGTTTGTGTGGCTGTAAATGTGCAAATTTCTGTGTGTTGATGAGTGGGCGGGAACATGCCGCACGGCCGCGGCGACGGCTCTATCCCTCCAAATAAGTTAGCACCGACACTTAACTTTACTGATGTAAAGGCATTATCTAAGTTATAAAGTGGATTCTGATAGCAGGCAAAGGATGTTTAGACCGCCGTTAACTTCTCCTGAAAGATTAAATCATTAGTCATCAGCCATTCACCTTTGGTCAGCCACGCCGAGCGGCCGTGTTTCCCGCGCTCCTCATGCCCCCAAAGAAATCGAAAGTCGATGACGCTATTGATGTCCCTACATGGCTAGCACCTATTCTTAAGCGCTGGGACGACTTCATCGTCAGGTACGATAGGTTTTTCGAGTTGTTAGCTTCTATTCATGAGTCTCAGAATGCTATTATCAAAAAAATAGATTCTCTAGAGAAACGTTTGAATGAACGTGCAGTTAGTGAAACTTCTAGGAATGAACTTTACTCCACTCTTGTGAAATTCAATTCTGATTCTAAAAGCGTCGCTGATAAGCAGTGTAAGATAGTTTGGGTCGGTATTGACGAACTCAAGGACGATGTTTCCACTTCATCTTTTGACAGGGAAGCCCTCAATCAGGTAATTGTGGATTCTTGTGATGATGAATTACTCAAAGAGTGGAAGGCTGGCAACATACAAGTTGCTCGTTTTCCATCTTCTCGTGGAAATTTACCTCGTAATCGCCCAAGAATAATTAAAATTTCTTTACCATCTCAGATGCTTCGAGATCGGCTCTTGGATTTCATGAAAAAGGGGCGTCTTTCTCTAACGGAGCGTTTTGTGCATTCGTTCGCTAGACGTGATTACACTAAAGAAGAACTCGAATATGACCATTACTTACGCAAAAAGGCAGGGTTGCTTAATCAACAAGAAGGTAAGCTTCTTTATGTAGTCAGAGATTTTGAGATTTGCAAACTTCGCACTTCTCGCGATTTGCCGCGGACTAAGCCAAATGGTTGTTCTGCCTCTAACCCTGTCATTTATTCCGGTTCTAGCTGTCCTCCTGGCGCTTGCCCGATAGGGTCTATCGATCAATCTGCTATGCTGCCTTGCATATCCAATCCTGCACCGGTAGTGTGTGCGGATTCAATCGATAGCATCGCTGCCTTGACCTATGGGCAAGATACTTCAATTTCCCGCTAGGATACACTTTTGGGCGCGGAACTTACCAAGCTATTGGGTAAGCGTAAAGTTGTTCTAGCCACTCCCTCTGTTTCTAATAGTGTGTTGCTTTTTAATGCGCGCTCAATTATGAATAAGTTGCCTGAATTCAACATGTTGCTAGTGCACAACCCCTTGGCCGTTTTAGTTACTGAGAGTTGGTGCAAGCCATGTGCCATTCACGATGCCACGTTATCCCTTAATGGAAAATACAATGTATTCCGGAGTGACAGAGCTGGGGACAGGCTGGGAGGTGGAGTCTTGGTGGTAGTCCGTAAAGGTGTCCCTCACCTTCTTGTTGCGGCTAAGAACTTCTCCGAGTTTTGTCAAATTGTTATTGTACAACTTAGTGTAGCTTCCCAGGTTATATTGATTGCTACAGTGTACAGGAGTCCTTCATGTAGTAAAGCCGATTTTGATGAGCTTATCTCGTTTTTGCACGATATCATCATGGACTGCCCCTATAAAATTCTGATTACTGGTGATTTTAATTTCCCTCTTATTGATTGGGAGACACTTGGACACCGTGGTAATATGCATACTCCCTCCTCATCTGCTTTAATAGAGTTTTGCGCCTTCTTTCAACCTTCAACAAGTTGTTACTGGGCCTACTCATGGGCTTAACACCCTTGACATTGTTTTGACGTCCGATAGCAGTCTCATTAGTTCTGTCGAAATTATGCCTCCCTTCAGTACTTCTGACCATAACTCCATTCGCCTCCTTTTACACTGCAATGCTCCCGACGAAACGGACTTGGAAATCCCACAGCCTAATTTTTTCAAGGGAGATTTTGTGAGCATCAACCACTGCCTTTTCAATATCGATTGGTATTCAGTTGTGTACTCTGGAACAGTTAATGACTCCTATTCCCGGTTTGTCTCTATCTGTCACTCGTTAATTGTCAAGTTTGTCCCTTATTCGTTTCGCAAAGTTGAGGCTCTACCTCTCACGAAGAAAATCCGTCGTCTGCAAGCGAGGGTTGATCATATTCGTGCTAATATGTCTCGTTATGGACTCTCAAAATATGCTAAGCATGCTCAAAAGTTGAGGCGTGAATTTATTCGCTTAGCAATTAATGAAGAAGAAAGGTTATCTAAAATGAAAAACTTGAAGCTTTTTTTCCGTTATTGCAGTAATAAGTTAAAAGTGTCAGATGATATTCCCCATCTCATACGATCCGATCATAATAAGTTTGAAGCACGAAATGACTTTGAGAAGGCTGCCGCCTTCTCTGAGTACTTTCGCGCTGTCTATAAGGAGCCGCGGGCTCCAATCCCCCATTCTTCCGAAACTAATCGCTGCCTCGATTGGGTCGATATTACTGCTGATACTGTGTATGAGTCGTTAATTAAATTACCCAATAGAAACTCCACGTCACCTGACGGCGTTCCCTACGTCTTCCTCAAGAGAGCAGCACTTGGGTTAGCTAAGCCTCTCAGTTTGCTGTTTAATAAATTCTTGCTACTCGGACAGATACCTGATATTTGGAGATTTGGGTTAGTTAAACCTGTCCATAAGAAGGGGTCACGGAATTTAGTCGAAAACTATAGGCCCATTTGCTTGACATGCTCTACCAGCAAAGTTTTGGAAAGGATTATTTGTCGCCGTATTACATCCTATCTGATGGATAATTGCCTTCTCTCCAATGTTCAACACGGTTTTCTTAGTAAACGCTCCACTACCACTGCGCTCTTGCCTGTTATTGCCCACTGGCATAGGGAAATCGACAAAGGCAACTATGTATCTGTATGCTTCGTTGATTTTAGGAAAGCTTTTGATTCTATACCAATTTCTTCACTCATTAGTAAGGCCGAGGGATTAGGCATCAAAGGATGCTTAGTACGTTTTCTTCATGCCTTCCTGAATGACAGGTTCCAGTCTGTCATCATTAATAGGACGCGTTCCCCTATTTATCCAACCACTAGTGGTGTACCTCAGGGTAGCTGCCTTGGCCCCTTGATGTTTCTCATGTTTGTTAACGATTTACCTAATGCTCTTCCACCTGGTGTTTTCATTTCAATGTACGCTGATGATTCCAAACTGTACACTGTCAATAATGCCGATCTACTTCAAGTCGGGCTCTATGCTCTGGAAGAGTGGGCACGAAAATGGGATATTGATATTTCCATAGAAAAGACATCTGTGATGTGTCTTGGAAAAAATCACCCCGAGTTCAGTTTCCAGTTGGGTGGATCTACTCTCCAACGTTCAAAGATAGTCAGAGACCTCGGTGTCATGTATGACGACTCCCTTGATTTTGAGTGTTTCATCAATGATATAGTACTTAAAGCGACCTGCCGATCCAACTACATCATGCGTGCGTTCCACACACGAGACCCAACACTCCTCTTCAGATTATTCTGCGCTTACGTAAGACCTCTACTTGAGTATTGTTCCCCAGTTTGGTCCCCCTACAAGGCCCGTCTTATTGACAAGCTTGAACAGGTTCAGAGGAAGTTCACTTATCGCATTTTTGCTAGGAGTGGCGAGTTCGGTTTGTCGTATACAAATCGGCTTCACAGTCTCAAGTCCTTGACGCTGGAAGATCGCAGAAAAATAACTGATTTGTGTCTTTTGTACAAGATGGTACTAGGTGATGTTGATACTAAGCTCTCCGAATTATTCCGTGTTTCTCCCTTTGTTGGCCTCACAAGGGGTCACCCCTTCAAACTGTGTCTTGACGGTGGTAAAACAGCTGCGTTCAGAGGTTCGTTTTGTCACAGAGTAGTTCTTCCTTGGAATGACCTTGACGAAAATCTTTTTAAGTTCAGGAAAGTCTTCGGCTTCAAGATGGCACTGATCAAATTGACCTTGAATCGTTCTGTTGAGGGAACTTCGTCTTGCTAATGGCGTGTGTCTTGGTTCAGCTTTGGCTCTTCTTCAGTTTCGCTAGTTTCGCTACATTTCTTTATGTTCTTGCTAGTTCTTATCGCACTTTTTTCCGTGTCCTTTTCTTGCCAATGCATCCGACTGTTCTGGTCTTGCCTTGAACCCACCTATCCTTGTGGCGATTAGCTATGTTGAATTGGATGAGTTTTCGACTATCTACTCATGTCAGGCTCGTAGTAAAGCATGCACACTCACCATTTGAGTCGCTTCATTGGTGAGCCGGGGATCGGATTGTTAGGGGTAGGGAATACCTAACAGGACCAAAATCCGATGCCCGGTTTGACATGTATGCCCAAGTGCCCATGTCAAGTGGTGTTATCCCTAGCGCCACCCACCTCATATTATTGTCTCAGTGTGAGTAAGTGTTGCCAGCTTTTACTGCCACGAACTACTCCTCGATTGCTTTTTCTACCATAGGGAGGCGGACAGGCAAAGGCTATGCCCACTTGGATGCTCTAGAAATAAGTTCTTGTTAGTTGTTTTGTTTACTTAGTTTCCATGTCACTACTTTACGTCAGTTGAAGTTGCCTAGTTTGTCCACTTGTTGGATTTCATTCGCTGACTGACTTATGAATTAAAGAATTAAAAAGAATTAAAGAATCTATCATAGATATCCCATGCACTTCCCCCTTTCTCTGCACACGTCATGCATTGGTCGCATTGTAGCGCCCTCTCTGCCCTGCCATCGCAGACGCAGGAGAAGAAAGGGGTACGTTGAAAGTGTTGAGTGGAGGCAGCAAGAAAGCCACTGGAGCTATCGATAATATTGATAACTTTCTGCCAATAAGGTGATCAGCTGTCCCCCGCAGTGTTCCACTTATTGATCGTGTTATAGCTCCTTCCTTGGTCCCGGGAGCATTTCACTACTGTACAATCATCTAGGCCATGATCCTAGGTTCAAACACGTCGATTGGCGCAGTGGGTTCGTTCCTTGTTGACATTGGATCGCTCGCGGGATCAGTTCTCCATGATACTGGATGTTTTGCAACCCTCATAGGTTACTACCTTGCTTTCTACAATTCTTTCAAAGTAACCAGCAATGCTTTGTGGTGCAGTGGCAAACGTCGCGCTCATGGGCGCTGCATTACATGGTTCAAGTCCATGGCGATGCGACCTTTGCTAGGAATGGCTACCGCTTACGTCCGTAGTTCACCACCTTTAACTCCCAGTCTATGGCACTTCACTACCGTCCCAGAGTGTCCGCCATCTTAAAAATGGTGGTGTGAATATGAGAAATGTCCGAGCAGGAGACCTTTAAGACATCGGATTAAGATGGTAATAAGTAAGACACATTGGAAGTAGCGGCACGGATGAGGTTACTTCAGACCGACAATTACTACCTCCAGCAAAATTAGCGAGCGGCCAAGTACAGTGATAATCGTACAGTAGAATACAATGTTTCCTTTTGCTTTTCTTTTTTACATTCTCATTGCCGACTGCTGAGCTCACCAAGGAAGGTCATTAGGCCGGTCCAGCCATTTCTAGTGAGCTATATACCTTGCACTCGCCTCGAGACGCTGAGCTCAAAACTGTCTTCCTATCTGCTAAACGATTTTTGAACGGAGTTATAAAGCAAGGAAGCGCAGCGGTAGTGCCCTGTCTCGCAGCAAGAGGTTGTGGAACTGTTCGCAAACTCGTCATACAGGCATCTAATAGCAAGCGTTGATGAACTAATGAATTCGGATAATGAAGGTAGTTCTGGAGCTAGTCGTCCAGAGGCGAGTACAACGCTATACAGCTCACTGCTAATGGCAGGACCAACCTGACGACCTCCTTTGTCAGCCAAAATTACTTCCATGAGTGGATACGTCAAGATCTCGACCACCACTAAAATGTCTACCTGAAGGTGGAGCTAGAATGCCCTATTACATTCCTGTAAAGGCGGTGGTGGACTTCCTGGTTCCATTTTCAGAAGACGATGATAATGATAATAAGATGCCATACCCGACTAGTACGCTTCAATTCCAAGCTCGAAAATAATGGTTCAACTAATTGTCGAAAAAAAAACGTGAAAGATACCACTATCGAGATTTTGGTGATGTTTGGTGGGTAAATGACCGAGTTTTTCATATGTAATCAGGAGTAGATGTGCTCAGAACTGAATCTTAAAGTCACCAGGGATATGACAATTAACATAAACACACTTGCTTAGCCGAAACATCTTGAATTCGAGTCTGCCAAAGAGGTGAGTTCACTATTTCGCTAAGATTTAGGAGGGGTCTATAGAAAGAGAAGGTCTCCCAATGCACTATTTGTGTTTTCTCAAACACAACGACATTGAACTTCGGTTTATTAGGGTTGGAAGAAGCTCTGCAACACATTCCTTAGGACTTACAAAATTGAACGAGCGAACTCTAAAGCTGGCCCCGTCTTCTTCAATCCTGCAAATGACCGGCTCAAACGTTTGAGTCATCCAATAACAATTGGCCTTTTTGATCCGTCACCACATCTTCTTACTTAACCTGTGGTACTTTGCCTATTAGAAGATGAACTGTGACAAGTTTATGAGTTCTGGTAATATTTCGGAACGTTTGAGTTGTTGCCCGTCACGAATCTCACCTCCTAAAAAGGTAACTCCGAGAAGGTGTTGTCTCGACCTGAACTTACCATGAGAAAGGGAATGTAGAACACAAGGAAGAGCATGCTTGTTGCAATCAGCACTGTACCAGTA
>MU885115.1:0-19485 GCA_036418205.1 Ostertagia ostertagi | reverse complement strand
GGAACACGAAGCATTTTATATGGAATTGGAGAAGTTCTACAAGGAAGACCATACCTTCTTCAAGGTCATCGTCGGCGACTTCAACGCCAAGATTGGCCCGAGAAGAACGGCTGAAGAACTTCACATCGGTACTCACGGAATGGATTGGAATGAGCAGGGCGAAAGACTGTCGGAGTTTATCATGTCGACCAACACCATCCATGGTAACTCACAGTTCCAGAAGCCCTCTCACCTTCGTTGGACTTGGGAGTCACCTGATGGACAGTTCCATAACGAGATAGACCACATCATCTTCAATCGAAGGTTTTGCCTGACCGACGTCGCTGTTGTTCCAAAGTTCTACACGGGATCGGACCATCGTCTCCTCCGCGCAAGATTCCACTTCTCGATGCGTGTTGAGAGAGCAGCAAAGTTCAGGAAGCGAAGCCCCAGGACAGTCATCAACTGGGACCACTTCGCTTCCCTCGTCAGCTTATGGGAGGATTCCGTCATCGAAAACATCGACGAGGAGTACTATCGGCTCGTTGAACATCTTCACGATTGTGGCAAGAAGGCAGAGAGTTTGAAAGTCACCAAGGGACGTCTGTCTCCGGAAACTCCACTGATCGTGTTGCGTGCTCAAGAAGGGAGACCTGGACGACATTGGCAACTATCGCCCAATCTGCCTGCTGTCTGTAATCTACAAGCTATTCACTCGAGTCATCCTTAACAGGATCGGCAGAATACTAGATGAAGGACAGCCATGCGAGCAAGCAGGGTTTCCGAAGAGGGTTCAGCACGATCGACCATATCCACACGGTTACAAGACTCATTGAAGTTTCACGAGAGTACAAGATGCCGCTTTGTCTCACGTTCATCGACTTGAAGAAGGCCTTCGACTCTGTGGAGACAGAAGCGGTCATCGAAGCCTTGGGCAACCAGGGCGTCCCTACTCAGTACATCAAGATTCTTCGTGAGCTCTACAGCAACTTTACGACCAGAATCTCACCATTCTACAAGGAGGTCATCATCGACGTCAAGAGAGGGGTTCGACAGGGCGACACCATCTCGCCCAAACTCTTCAGCGCCGCTCTCGAGAACGTCATGCGTCAACTGGAATGGGAAGACATGGGAGTGAAGGTCGACGGCCGGCAACTACACCACCTTCGTTTTGCTGACGACATCGTTCTTATAACGCCGAACATCGAGCAAGCGGAGCGAATGCTGGCTGATTTCGACTGCGCCTGTGGTAAGGTCGGTCTACAGCTGAACCTAACGAAGACGATGTTTATGAGAAACGGATTGGTTCCTGATGCCCCATTCACGCTCAACGGAACGAACATCACCGAATGCTCCAGCTACGTGTACCTAGGTCGGGAAATCAATATGATGAACGATCTAGCTCCAGAGCTGAGCAGGAGGAAACGAGCGGCAAATTTTTTTTTTTTCTTGTGTTTTTTTTTTTTTTTTTTTTTTTTTTTTTTTTTGTCGGAAGGATATATAGGTTGAGGAGTTAGAGGAGATAACCGAAGAACCTCGCTTCGCGCCCACCTCTTCAACTCCGCAGTCTTTGTTGCACAAAAAACCGAAAGAAAAACTAACCTACACCTCAGAGACTCGGGCTCTGCGCATGCAGGACGAGCATGCGGTCAGCGTTATTAGAGCGCGTTGTCGGGAGGACCATTGTGTGAAATCTGATCGAGAAAAAACCAACATATTCGTCTGCAACTGCTAATTTGGAAGTGTTTCGGAGCTTTAATTCTATTGTATAAATGACCTCATGCTGTGCGTGCCCATACTTTCTCTCTGCTGATACTCTCTGCAGATTTTCTCGTCCGACAACACCATGGAGAAAACACTGAAGGCTTAGAAACTCTCGGTGCTGTTGATTTTGTTATATTGCTGCGCCACACGATCCGCCTTCATTGCTAATCGTTTTAACGCGTTTTGAATTATGTAAATAGGAGTGTCTGTTTGCCATAATAAAAGAGAAAAGATGTGACGCTCGCGTTTTTATGCCTCCTTATAACCCTAAGTCAATTATGTGACCAGGGAAAGATGACCGCCAGCCATAGCTGACCTTTTCGTCTCAACTCTATGCGTGGTGACCGTCGCCACGAACTCAATCCCAAGCAGCAACGACGTTATTCTCTAGACTGTTTTGATTTGTTCCAGTGAAGACTAAGGGTAAAAAGCGACAAACAGAAAGGTAAGTGTGCGCAAAATGGCAATTCTTTTCGCCGAAATACTGCACTGACACCTTGTTGCAAGGCTGACGATCGCCGGCGCTGATGATCACCCTTCGCACGAATGCCTCCAAGGCGATCTGGGATTAGTGCTGCCATGCCATTCGGACGAGAGAATTCCACTGGACCACTCTTCCACGCGACAAGGACGAATGGAGACGTTGGTGGCGCCCGCTCGAACAATTCGATGATCAACGGGACGACAGGTGATACAGGTGATCAGAGCCGGCCGACGGCGGTCAGAATTCGTCTATGAGATCAATATCCTAAATCACAGGCTCAAAGTCACGGCGTCGTGTTGATTTACTGCAGCGAATAGCTCACTTAGTGGTCAGCCTTTTAGTTCCATCGTCTTCTATCAGTGCTTCCGCCCCCGCGTCTTAGATGAGCAGAGAGAGGCCTAGGCTGAAGAGGGCACAGCGAGAGTTGCATCATTGCGCAAACCAACGGCAAGGAACGGGTCCCACTTAGGTTTTGGGCCATTTCGAAGGATTTTTTCTTCATCCCTTCTCCACTGACCACCTCTACCTTATTTCCAATGAGCTAACTTTTCATCGTAAGTTCTGCCTTTAAGCACGAGATAGATTAGGTAACATAGCTTATTGATTGGCCTGAGAACCTTTCTATCCGCTCATTTGCTTTTTGTACAGTACTGCAGCAATTCTTTCCACGTAGGATTGGGTTCAATAGAGCTACGTCACTCGGCAATAATAGTTCACAAAAAGTACGTTCTTCCTTGAATTTTTGCCACACGTTAGTAGGGCGTTGTTCGAGGGACGCATTCGCGCAACAAAACAACTGAAGTGGAGTGGCAGACCTGTGGAGTCGGGCATTAAATAACTAATGGATTTCGATGCTGCGGAACGTCACTGAGGAAAGCGAGTACAAGCAAGCACAACTTCTAGAAAAATGTAACGGGAGTATGAGACGTGGTGCGATCCAGTCCTATGAGGTCGCTAAGAACCACTATAAAAGTCGGAAATAAGCCGTCCCGCAGGGATTATATTGCCTTCAGCAAAAGCTATGGCTATTGTCTTTTAACTGCCAAAAGGCTTCACTTCCTGCTGCATAAGTGAAGAACATTCTGGTCAAGAATAGAAGATATTTCTTGAAAAATTATTCCACCCAGACATGGTGTTCCTTATGAAATGTTGCTCAATGTTAAATTAGAGGCGAATTTTCGATGACAAGGAAGCTTATCGGAAATAAGGGTAGAGGTGGTTAGTAGGGATAAAAAACCATAAAACGGCCCGTAACCCGAGAAATGGGACCCCTTCCTTGCCCGCTGATTTCCGCATTGATGCGACTCTCAACGTTAATGCTCTCTTCTGCTATCTAATCACTCGCCAGAGACCTGCGGCAAGCGAACAGATAGTCAATGTCAAGTAAACAAATTCCAGGCCAATGGCGCCAAATGGAATGCAATGCTAGATCGGCATATCCTTCGATGTGAATGGTCTGTTGCTCTGTTATGCTGTTAGAGGGTCCGCTTGTCTCCTCTAGGTAGCTTTCCCATTTTTCCTGACCTTCGTTCTCAGCGTGGAATTCTCCTTCAACTTTTAATCAGCAAAATGATTGAGAGGCTCTGCCAAGGGATGAAGTAGCTGACAAGGTGGAGAATTCACGCTCGTACCAGGCTTTCCGATATGATCATGCCTTGAGCTGCGATGGGCTATGAAATCGTGTCCTCGATTGCATTGACCCAAGTGGACAGTAAAACTAACATTGACGTCAACCAGGGAAAAATGCCGAATAGAACTCACATCCTAAAACAAACTGCCACTAATGATGCGGACCCTTCTGCATTTTAGAAGGGCTTAGAACCATTCGTAGTTTAAAGGCAGGGTCAACCCTACGTTGGGACAAGTACCTACGGGGGGGGCGTACTTGCTGACTTGCTGCAGTAGCGCGTTTTAAAGCGAGTTATGTACTCCCCCCCTGTCGGCTGTTGAAAAGTGGGTGGAGATTAGATCATGGGCCAGATAGAAACAGCGACCTTAATGCGAAAGGGTGTGAGGGTCGTGAAAATTGATTGAAAGAGAGGAAAAAAAGAATTCGAAAAGTTCTAGGAGTAGGCGCGACCCTTTCCGACGTGGCGCGGCAACACTGCGAAACGCCCGTCCTTGTTACCTGGCGCCCCGCCGGACTATCAAAAGTCTGGGTTCAATCTAGTGGATTATAGTGCGTGATCCTACTTAGACCTTATCTAAACTGCAAAGCTCAATGCAAAACTCATTGCTCGTTTGCTAGCAGTTTATGACGTTGTTAGGAATCCATTATAGAATTAATCAAAATTATTAAAAGAATTGAGTTGGAGAAAACTGATGTTCACGAGCGAGGGGGCACACCAAGGTGTTAACGGAGCCAGGGAATACAATCGAAAGTAACGCACGGGAGTGGTGCGGCATCCGAACAAGTAGCGAATTCAGTGAAGTTCTTGGAGGCTTCGAAAATTGGAGAGAGCCAAAACATTAGCAGAGAATGAAGATAAATCCTAGAGGCTACGGCAGAACGGAAAAGAATGTAGAGGAGAGGAGGACACAGATTTGAGGAGGCTCTGTGTTGATGGAGAGAGGTGCAGTGGGCGCTAAATTAGGGGGCAAGAATAGCGTGGGGCAGCTCATTGTAGGCGCGGAACTCATCCTGTACGGGAAGCGGAAGCCGTAGGAGCAGTCTTTTCACAGGACCGTGCCTGAAGGCCATTAGACATGAAGATCCAGGGCGTGGTGAGCGATTCAGTGTGTTCTGAGAGTTAGCTGCAGGTGCCTTCTTAGTGTAGGTGTTACTCCTGAGACCAGAGGAGGGAGGCCGTCTCAGACCCGCATCAGAATGCCTTTTGTACGGTTGTGTCAACCACTGCACAATACTCTTCGCCGGATGCCGAGAGGAAGGATAAGGATAAAGGATAAAGCATTTGCCGTTGATCAATCCCTTTTTGGGATGCGGCACGCATTCTACTTCCATTTGTACATTCGTAGTGGCGTTTGAATGCGATGTGGCCTATACAATGACTTGCGGGGGCCAGCCGATGTACAAGTCAGTGTTTTTATCCTCCCAGACAAGTCTGGTACCAATTAACCGACCCCGGAGGGATGGAAGGCTTGGTTGGCCCGGGCGACTCACGACCCAGGATTTGATCCCCGGACCGCTCGCGTGGTAAGCGTGCCACTTGCCACTACACCACTTCCGCCCAGAGAGCAATGATACAGGTGAAAAAAATTGGAAAATTGAGAAAGACCACAAGAATGAAACGTGGTGGGAAATTAGGTAAAAACGAAGGAACGAAGGTAACCGCAGAACTTCTAGTGCAAGGCGCAAGGCCTTTTCAGCGCAAAGCAAAATACCTCAACATCAACAAATCCGCACAGGTGCACTTCCCACTGTACGAGTTATAAGAGGAGGATTCGGAGGTTGCACGCATCACCTCCATGAAAAAGTCGTAAAACAAATATATGTTGCTCTAGCCTCGCAGATTTCGGAGCACGGAAGTACATATCAGGCGGAGGGTCGAGAGCTGCCTTTCTTAATGAGGCTATTTTCTTTGAAAGGCCCAGCAACGAGAAGCTTGTGTCTCAATCGCTGCACATGCATCGTCGTCAGGATTTCTATTCACAAGTTTGGTGGACCTACGGAATTAGTGGAGACAGCTCACACGTAGTTCGGGGCGCACGCCCTCGGTTTCATGTGATTGCACCAAGGCATCTAGCATTGATGCTGTTCAAAGAGTTGTAGCAGGAATAGCTCCAGGTCACGATTTCGTCCTCCTGCGTTGTCCTTATGCCAGTGGGTCACTATGGTGTAGCCCTGGCCCCTATACGACTGGATCCCGCAGACCGGAGTAGTGCGGTGTAGAGGACCTCCGAACACTACAATTGCTCCATCCTACATGGCTTCAGTGATCTTTACCCAAGACATACTGTGGAGATCGGAAAGAGCAGTAACGCTATACTGCACTACTACTTCTGTCTCTGACCATGTAATCGTGCGCTTCTGAAAATACACTTGCTACTGGAAGGTGTCCTGTTTACGTGTTCTGCTAGAATGAAATCAATTGTTCACATATAAATTAGCTATTGTGTTTATTGCAGTTCAACTTTTTCGTTATTTTCATTCTGATCAAAAGGTTCTTTTTGGATCTTACATTATTCCTAGTAACAAATTGCAAGACCTCCAATCTTGAAACTTCGGCATTTTCGTTGTTGTCTTTGTTGTTTTTAACTTCTGCCTCGAGGCTGTTAGGTGGTAAATTTTATTCTGGCCAACGTTTCGACGACTCGTCGTTTTCGAAGGCCTTTTAAAGGCAAACCCCGTGATCAAACTGGTTCTGTGAGCGCTTCGTAGTGATAGCTTAGCTGCGGAACGACCTGAAAGTGGAAGGAAAGCAAGAGAAATCTTTGGGAACGCTGAAATTAAGGCCTTAACCTTCAAGTAAGGTCGGATGTGGTACGATGGCGAGACAGGTCAAAGAAGACAAAACACGCGAGAGAGCACGTCGTTTGAGAGAGCACGCTGATCTCACCATCTCGCGGTGGGTGGGAAGCGTTGCAACGGGGTCGATGGTTGCAGGCCCGTAAGGATTAGCGCCCTAACCGCGCAATTTTTGCGACGAAGCTGGAGTGATCTAGGTAGGTACGGACCTTACAATTTCCCTCGCGGTATCCTCCTACTAATTTGGCTAATCACGAGGTTTGCTTTAACCGCTGAGTGTAGCAGGATGCTACACACACAGGCAGTAGATTAGTAGCGAAATCATTGTTAGTACTTTTTTGAACTTTGGGTGGATCCCGAGAGTTAGTTTCCTTTTCGCACGTGCGTGCCCTTGGACGGAAACTAACAATAAGCGACAAAGGTATTTCTCCCTGTGCTCATAAGTAACGGAAGAAGCGATACTAGTCTTAGAGGTCTTGAAAAGTCCCAATAGGCCACATGCAAACGAGCCAAACGATAGCGATTTGCATATAACAGCCCGAACATCTAGCGCTAACGATATAGGTTGTTGTCGACACGTAATGACTGGCTTTAAACAATGAGGTAAGCTGAGAAAAACACCTGACAAGCGATATTGCTTCGAGTGAACGCCTAAAATACCGACGTTCGGGGGTGGCTGAAGCATCCGTATTAATCATGTTCGCTTGTGGAATCGCTGTTGTTCGCAGTTGTTCGACGTGATCAAGCACAAGAGCCACAAATAGCTACGCCAAATCCCGAGCAGGATCAAAGATCTCAAACGTTGGCGAAAACGCTTCACGTAGAATCCTCTATCGAACAGATAGAATAAATTTGGAGCCCCTGCTGGCTGAAGGGAGCCTCCTGTAGGAAAAATTTTTTCAGCCAATATGATTTCTCCGTCTTTCACATGGAATTTCACGTCTTGCCTTGGTCCCCTCCATTTTTTTCATAATTTACTCTAACCCACTTTTATTCAACCTTTTCATTAAAAAAACCCGTCGTGAGGGACGTGGGAGGGAAATTTCTTCACGGATCGAAAGTGGCCGTGGAGGGAAATATTCTTCACGATCGAAAAAAAAACTAGCAAGAATTCCGAAGTTGCTGAAAACTATTGTACCTTTTTTAAAAATACTAGCGAATTTTTGGAAGAATTTCAGCCGTCGATGTTGTAGAAATCGGAACTATTTCTAAAAGAAATTTTCACCAAGTGAAACCTCAGTTTGACAGAACGCGCTCTGCTGGCATCAAACACTCGCAGACAGAGAATGGTCCTCACGCTGCCTTCCTTTTGTGCGATTTTCCCTTTTTTTTTCCTTTTTAAAGAAGGGGCGCGAGTAAGACGTTATAAAATTCCGAGGTCCAAGAATCACTACATAGGCTGGCTACCGATGTAACTTTAGCATGACTGATTAACAGTAACTGGGAAGAGCTGGAGGGAGACACAGAGACCGAGAGGCCTGCGCCTTGCCCCGACAAGACACACGTCTAACAAGCGCGTAACTTCACCCTGGATTCGCCGATCAAAGAAGGAAACTTTGCCGGAAGTCCAAATTATCTAGTCAAAATTGGGCTAATAAGCCACAGTATGTCTATAGTTGGAATGTTCAATGCTGAGCTAGCTTTGGAGATTCACACGTTCCCAAGTCAAAAAGCAGGTATAAGCCATGGCGTTCGAACCTCGAGCTGAACGTTGACTCTATTTCTCTCCCACACTAGGTGCGATGTTGTCGAAGCGACCTTACGGCTTTAAAAATGTGTGCCTTTTACTTGAAACTCAAACCTCTAGAAAAATGATATGAATAATAAGGCGAAAGTCGGCAATCCTCCTCGGATACTATGCCACAATTGTGCACCCATATATGTATACACACATATCTGTTATTTTAAATGCTGAGCAGATGCATGCCGCAACTCGCTTAGAGGGGACATATAAATTGTCTTTGAATTTTTTTTTTTTTTTTTTTTATGCTTTTTCTTTTTCTGCTTACCTTCGTGCGTGCAAACATTAGTTGAGCATAATCGGGATGTTTTTTGATCACGGATCTCGGTTATGACTTCCAAAAGTCATGGCCCGGATCTGTGCTTGGAAGACTTCACCGGAAATAACCTTTCCAGGAAAATACAACGGATCAGTACGAGTGGAATACTATGGTAGAGCTCTTCATGTTAACACGATTCTGGAGCATATTTGGATATTCTGCTGTTCAAAGGAAGAGTGTGAAAATTGAGGTACATAGTATGCTCATACATAGTATGTACATAGTATGCTACATAATTTGCATAAAATATAACGAAGCGGCTCTTAAATATTGCTAAGGCAGAACAAATAGAAGATGAACATTCAGAGGTCTGTTTAAAGAATAAGGTGAGACATTTCGGCATAGCTCTGAGGATGACGATCATCCCAATCTTCGGAGCATTTACAGTGATGAGGATCCAGTAGGAATGAAATTATTAGGTTGGAAGGAAAGTTCCTTAACACTTGTAGCTCAATTTTTGAATTTATTTTTTTTATTCTTTATTTATTCAATGATCCATAACATATTGACCATTAGATACAACAACACTACGCCAACCTTCGGGCATTTGGGTGACACCGCAGAAATTAGAAATTAGGAAGATTTTTGCCAAACAACCTTCTGGTGTCGGATTTGCGCTCGTTTACGTCGTCGAGCTTCCTGTTCTCCAGGTAATGAGCAAGCGAGCAAAAAAAAAAAAAAAAAAAAAAAAAAAAAAAAAAAAAAAAAAAAAAAAAAAAAAAAAAAAAAAAAAAAAAAAAAAAAAAAAAAAAAAAAAAAAAAAAAAAAAAAAAAAAAAAAAAGGTTGAAGAGGTGTATAGATAGGTTTGACGAATATGGCAGACGGGCAGCCGCGGTCCTGCCTGGCTTCAGAGTCTTGTGGCTTGAGACCGAACACCCGCGACGTTGCGCGTTGTCGTGAAGCAGGTTGACTTGTCGCTATATTCGGCGAAGCTCTTCTGCAATCTTTTCGAGCAGCTAGCATTGTGAAGCCCTTGTACTCGTCAATCCTCCAGACAGATCATCACCCGTGGGAAATACCGTCAAACGTCAAAATGGGCAGTAGTCGTGTGTTGCGTCAGAAAGATCAAAGTCTTCGCTGCGGAGCGTTTAAACCAAGCCGAAACCGCCATGTGAGAGAACGTGCCCAGGCCTATCCCGGGACTGATCCTGACCACCTCTGGTGGGCAGATCTCTCTAGGCGGAGCTCTTACAGAATGAGCGCTCGGAGTGTCTGGCGGGAAAAGTTGATTTAGTGCATGCAAACGCCATTATTGGGAAAGCTGATTTGATCACCGTACGTAGCACGGTCCACTCCTACTATATACCACCCATGGAAGATTCCAGAGCATTCGGGAGAAATCCAGAAAGAGCGCGAATTGAGTGTTAAGGAACTTTCCTTCCAACCTAATAGTATCTCGTGAGTAAAATTTTTCGAACATGAGTGAAAAAATATCTTTGTCATGGAGTCAGAAGTTCTAGGTGATCTGCATCGAAACGCTCCTGTAACTGCGATAGACCACTATGAAGTTGTTTGTAAAAATATTGGCGATATTTAGGTAATAGTAGACAGGATTTTGTGTAAGTGTTATTTCTCTGCTACCAGCGAGGTTTTAGGCGGCAACTTTTGTGTCTGAAGTTTCGATCAGACCGCCTTCCTCAAAGGTCTCTCTGCCACCACGAGAGCGGAGAACGCCACTACAGTTACTAAAAGTTTTAACAGATTGCCTTTGAGAAAGACGGGTGCCCGGTCGAAGGAGGTCGTAAATAAAAAAAATAAAATAATAAACTGAACCATGATGCGAAGGCTCCACGAAGAGAGAACATGGAAGAAATAATTGTATCAATTACAATATACAATAGTTAAAGAGGCGATAGTACGGCGATTGATACCGTAACTGCAGGAATGGTTCGTGAGTTGAACCTCGTGGCTGAACGCGTCTAGGCGAGCCCTTATTTCATGGGTGCGATTAACGTAGGTGAAATGACTCTAACCTAGCTTGTTTTCAACACCAATAAAAGCGCTAATGGTGCATAAGTAATAGATTCTGAGTTTGTTCAAGCGAAATTAACCGATCCGAATATGACCCAGAAAGAATGTTAGATTAATAGCTTATCTTTGAAAACAGGCTAGCAAACATGGACCTTTGCCATCAGAGAGAAACAGAACGATGGAGCGTCATGGTTGTAGGAGAGGAGCTGCTTAGGTGTGGAAGTAATCTATTATCATCTGATAATGAATGATAGAGTGACAGCCAATGATGAGATGATAATGGATAACAACTGCGCTCTGGAGCGCCATAAAACGATCAATGGAGAGAAATTGAGAAAATTATCCCAGCGCAGTCAAAAGAATACGTCGCTTGTGCCATTGTGTGGAGTAGGGAGGGACATCCAAGTGACTGGGTCAATTGCTGTGCTTGGAACTAAGCCTTAGGTAGGGGGAATGGTTCGGCGATGGTTTGGCAACTTGTTGCCTATTCGGCCCCTAGGACAGAGGCTGTTCAAGTTAGTTAAGGTTCAACAAAAAAAAGTACGTTTGGGGGGAGTGAAGAACAACTACAGTAAATGCGAATAACATCCTGCGGACGTAGCTGAGGACAAAGCGTGCCTAGCCTATCTTTATGCGTCCTCTAAGGGTTCTAGAACGTGGCTGAGGTGTGTAGTTGCGTGAGGGATTGCGATAGTATTGTTTGGATTCAAAATGGCAGTAGAGATGCCGAGTAATCGCCAGTGCCGCAAAACACATAACCGTCAAAACGGTACATCACAACTTTGCCCCTTGACCTCCAACAGTGGGCAAGCCAGCAATCTTTGTAAGGATGGGATTGTTAGCACGTGTCACCCGTTAGCTGCCGCTAACGGCCTTAGCACACAACTTGGTGCGGTGCATTTGCAGAGGAGTCTACAATCTCCTTCAAAAAATCGAGAAATTGTCGGGTGCAGACCATGCACCACAAACTGACGACGGCCTTCACAAAATGTTAATGTTTTCTGCCAATGAAATGATTAGCCTGTTGCAGTTGTATTCTATCGATTGTCACTAATTACAACTATCATTTACCAGAAATCAGCTATCACTATGAACAACTTCTAACCAGATTTACTTGGAGGCCGTCGTCAGTTGTGGTGTTTGGTCTGCACCCGACACTTTTCGCTTTTGATGGGAGCTTATTTTCTGTTTCAGTCTTTCGAGTAGCAGTGAAATATAACTTTGGTGGCACTCCGCGATTAGCTTATGAAACCAGCCACATCCCTACTCCGGCCAATAAGGGTGTTGGGCCGCGACGGCAGGGATGGGGCTACTTTCGAAAATCAAAACACTTGGGAAGCTAGGGACTCAAAATCTCCGAGCACGAACACCTCAAGCAACCACACTCTTCCACTTCCGCTGTATGCTATTAATTTTTACCTATCGCTTTCTCGTCCATGATGTTTGGAGAGGGACTTCACAAGATAGGGACGGAGGTCGACTAACTCATGTAGTGGAGAGACAAGGCGCGACGACACGCAGTTCGATTGCGGATATGCCAAGGCGATACAGCATGGCCCTCCCCGCGTGCTAACAGCGCGGTCCCACCCCCTCCTCCTCCTCCCACCTTGATGTATGAATTTCTAGCTATTCTCTAACCTATGTTCCAATGGGCCGCATTTTCATTGCAGAATCGCTTTAAGAGCTCCCAGCGTCCGTCTCCTCGAAAAGGGATGGTTCCTTTTGCAGCTTCCTTTGTCATTTTTCTTTTTTCCTCATCTGGAAACTCACCTAGAACCTTCTGTCAATACATGAATGAAAGCAAGATTAAATCAACGAAATGTGCTTTCAAGAAATGCAGCACATGCGGTTTCAAATGTAATTCATTTGGTGAAGAATATTTATTAGATCTAGAAATTTCAAAGAGAAGATTTGGAATTCAGCAATCGAACTGCATAACACCGGGTCTTGTACATTTCAAAGTAACTCAGCGGTCTTCGTGTTCACACAAGAAAAGTGAATAAACATCTTCCCGAACAACTGACGCCTAATTGCCCTTCCAAAAAACACCAATTAAGTAATGGTTTCTAACATAAATCAGTGGTCGAGGAAGTGTGCATCTTGAGTATGGAATATTAGGGAGGTGTTTTTAATATTTTTTCGGCATACCACAAATGTAGCGTCTAGTTTCTTTTTTTCAGGTTTCGATGACACAACTGTAAGCTATGCAGAATAAGTTGCTGGCCGTTCAAAAAGTAGTTGTAGTTGGTTGCAGGAAGTCGCCTTGTTGGAACGGGACATAACTTTAAACCATGCTCCCACTATTCAAATCAAACTCAGGGATGCTCTCTGATTACTCATAGCCTTTTGAGAACGCATTGTCGGAGATAATCTGTGCCTGCTGTGCTCAGCGGAATGGTATAATGTTTTCCATGTGAACTTTAATTACGTGGAGTTCCTTGTTCGACGGACGCCATACGTGTTCTTAAATGAATCATTCACTAGTTTCTTTCCCCAACAGCTGGAGTTCCCTTTTCTGCGTATGATACGCGTGTTTCGCACGTCCTTCACCTCAAAGGACAACCCTTGTCGTATGATGTGATAGGTGTCTCCTATGGGAGACTGCCATCTAGGTTACATACATGCAAGCACAGTCAACCGTCCGCTCGGACTATCGAATTAGGGGGTCGCATTTGTGATTACGGGAAGGAGAGGTGTCGCATTTTTAGGGTTTAGCAAGGTTACCATAGTAGGAATGGAGCTTTTCGGGGGTCGACAAGCGTCATATGGTTTAATATAGCGTTGTGCTTGGACGCGGGATTCTTGACCAAATTTTTTGTTTGTTTTTGAATGAGCGGTCACGAAATTACTGAAAGACTAGTCAAAATGAGCTGATTTGCCTGCCTTTCATATGTATACCTATTTATTCCCTCACTCACTCGAAAAGGGTAGGGGATCGCCTTAAATTTCTGAAAAAAGTACGAAGTGATTTGCCTGACATGGAGCCCACTACAGAAACGGAACTAACGAAGCAGTTTAACCCATACCGTCATGAGCACGACATTTCATAAATTCGTGGGTATAAAGTGTTTCCAACGGAATCACAACTGTGTTTTTTGAGCTCAAAGTGGAGGTCATTTGATTTTTAGTCATTTTAGTAACTAGATTAAGAATGGAGTGTAGGTTTCTTCGCACGTACGAAATGGGTGTGTTACATAGATATGTATCAACATCAAACATTTTGTCGAAAATCCGTATCCTTGGAAAGATCAGCTCTTAAGTCCGGAAAGGGTTAATGAAGCATTGATGCGGCGCTGGCTCGAGTTCTAGCCAAATACGGCTTCCTTTCCTTATTTGAAGCTTCCTGAAACACGAGCTCGCTCTGGGAAGAATTTCAGTATTTGATAAGTCCAAAGGCCGTTTAAGACTAGAAACACATTCAAAAACCACTACTCATTTGACTGAAAGTAGGCGCATTTATCAGTATGTAATAAAATCGATAACACTGGTTGTGTTTTCACGAAATTCTGGATCTCGTTCAGTCGGGACGTCATAAAGTCACCCTTTTTTGAATGAACACAAAGTTCTAAATCGGTTTATCAGCCGACTCCTGCATACACTATCACACTATCACATGTGTGAGATTCACATCATATCTTCAATTACAGTAGAAATTTTTGGAATAGGCAGAGTCAGGGGACGCATGGCTCTCCCATGTGTGGATGATGGAGTATTGGCTAGCATGTAACATCAGCCTTCACCACTATCGCTCATAATGCTCTCGCGTAGGAGCGTAAGAATACGTCGGACAGTACTCATAGACCTATTCGCGATTTTCTATATCAGCGGTAGCTTTCAATATTTCTCTTAATCTATATATAAACCTAAATAGAGGCCTAATATAAATATAATAGTTTTAAGGGTCAACATAGATGGTTACTTTGCTGAATTATTTGAAAAGACAATAAGACAGAGTGTAAATGTAAAAAGTCACAGATAATTTAGTTCCGAACGTCATCTAACCCGGAAAACATGGGTTAAGCAAGTGAGACTTGAGAGAGCGGCCCTTTCGGTGGATACGAAAACACAAACATATAAGAGGAATGAATCGAAGGCGTTTACCTCAGAACAAAAAGGAAAAACAAAAAGGAATAAAGAACTGAAGAAGAAAGGAGCACATAGGAAAGAGGAGGTGAGGGAAGAAGGCCGATGGTTCGTTCAAGCTTTTTAACACACGAACCAGCGCTATAATTCATCGTGAGGCTCTTCAGTAAATAGGATCGATGATTAAAAAAAAACAATCTTTCGAGGGGAGTAGACGAGAGAGCGGATGGAGCAAAACCACCAATTCCGATGCCATTTCACGTGACTTCTTCTGATTTTCTATTGCAAACGACTAACTTGAAAGGACATTCACGAAGAGATCAGATGGTGAAATATGAGATGAGAAGCGGTTCACGATACCGCAGTAGAGAAAGAAAACAGGATTTGTAACTAAAACTCTGCCAGAAGAGACTTGCTCATGCGAAGATCACAAGAAACACTTGATCGCCATCAGAAAACACAATAGGAGCTTGCTTTAGAGAGGAAATATTTACACAAGGCCACGTTTCTTGGAACATTCTCATTCGCGCTCACTGGACATGCTTAGTTTATGCTTTGAAAATAAGCAGTGAGCCTTCTTGCGTTGACAGCACGGCAGATGTTCTCATCAGTCGAGCAACGGCCATGGAACGAACGAACAAAACCAAAGGCCAGACCAGGTGACTTTGGCTCGAATGTAAAGCTGTCAACTTCAATTTCCGAGTACATCGCTCCTCATTATGTATTACAATTTCATCGTAGAATTATTGCTCGTTCTTTAATGAATGCTACGCGATCAGAATTGGTTTTTGGCCTTGAATTGAGAGGCAAGCCAGACAGAGCTACAGGTCGCAGAGCCTGGTTTCAAAGCTACTTTGTAGTATCACAATAGCTCAGAAAAAATAGTCATTCTCTGATTAAGCATCGTATTCCCGTTTTGTTCATGTTCCTATAAAAATGATATGTTGAGAAATCAATTCAGATGAAGTCAAAGGTCAGAAAAAATCATTTATTCCTTCACGCTGACAAGCGAATAGTAACGCAGTTTGTTTGCATTTAGTTGACCTAGCATGATTCGTTTGGCTTAAAAAAGCTGCCCTAAATGTTTATGGATAAAGGCTCGTAAGACGGGGGTGGCCAAAAAAAGAAGCACTTCGCTCCACATTTCAGACAGCATTAATCACACTTTGCTAACTCTAACCGACTGCTCCCAACTCTGTAATGAAGAGCACATTACGTTCTACCAACACACTCCATAACAGCTTTCTGCACCGACTACGTCAAGAGAATTTGCCATGGGAACTTTGTGCCTGTTCAAGCCTCAGCTAGCCCTCGACAGTCAGGGACCATTACTCGGTACTCCATTTACTTGTATTTAAACGACTGCAGTCGCAATGTGGACTGCTTGTTAGTCAGCCACTGCTCCAAGAAGAATATATAGGGAAAGGGGTGATTGAAGAAATACCGTAGCAGCTTTAGGCTGGAACGATTATGATAGCCCTTCTTGGAGTTAACGGTGATGGACATGACGTCACATTTTGAGGACGGTGAGGGCAGTGGCAGTGGAGGAGCGTGTTCTGCCTCATGAGGGGATATTTAAAGAAGGTTTTGGCCGTAAAACTGTCCAATCGCAGCGAGCACCTGAGCGACGCAAGCGTTTGAAGGCGTGTTGCCGTAAGGCCAACAAGGTATATAAGAACAGTCTTTTTGACTAGCTATTGTTGCTGCAGAAGTATAAAACAGTGATGAGGTAGTATACAGTTTTTGTTGTTATCGTGATGCCTTGAAGAAAAAAAAAAGAAGAACTTGAGAAAATATTACATTTCGCTATCGAGAAAAGGCTGTGCGTTTCGTACATTTTTCTGCGATACTAGCTGTCCTGTTCTTTTCTGTAAGATTTGTAGAGTATCAATCTGAGTTCTCTAATAGAGACAACGCACTGATTTTGTGTTGAAAACTTTGGGGTTTGTTAACGGAACATGATTAGGGTATTCTGCTTGATATTTTGGCTCAGTTGTCTAAAGGCACATTTTACGGCATATTCCATGCACAGTTCGATCGCAGTGACAGTTTGATGCGGGGCTTCTCCTTTTTTTAAAGGACGAATTCACGCTGGAAAGGCAACCCATTTCAAATTAAGTTAGCGATGGTGAGTGGTACACTAAAGAAGGAAAAACCATGAGAAACGGCCCAGAACCCGAGAAATGGGACCCCTTCCTTGCCCGTTGATTTGAGCATTGATGCGACTATCATCGCTGTGCCCTCTTCAACGCTACGCTCTCTCACCTATCTAATCACTCACCACGTATAGACCTGCGGCGAGTGATCAGATGATCGGTGGGCGTGCACTGACCAGCCGCGGCGGGATTAAACCTTAATAGGTCAACGAGGTCAACTCCTCCTGTGCAAATTGTGCTTCAGTTCGCACACTTAGGAGCTCCGCGGGTCCCTCAACCAGGTGAATTCTTCCTAATTCGATTTTCCCTCTGATCGTGAATTCGTCCTTTAAATCGCCTATTCCACTTTGCTTCTATCTCAGAGCTCTTTCGATGAGCGCTCCAATCATGCTTGCTATACAGCGATGGCTAACAAAAAAGGTTTTGAATGAAAAATTCACAAATACACATACGATTAAAATAAGATGATGCCAGGGGCATGTAGAATAAATATCGATTTTTTGTCTCATTTCAAGCTCACTCTCTAAAAGTCGTCTCCTGAAAAAGCCGCGGCTTTAGGTGAAGGAAGAAATGAAGGATTCAAGGAAAAAAATCTCCTGTCCGGATCCCATCATTTCTTTACCCTAAAGCGGCTTTTGAAACTTGTCCGGTTATGTAGACAGATAATAAATAAAATAATAAAACCATTGGTCTTAAGATCAAAAAAATCAAACCAGGCGCTCAAACGGTTAAAATAAGTACCTTTCGAAAGTGGTCAACTTGGCCCCTCAAAGAATTAACGACGAGTTTTCCGAAGCTTTTTGGTAAGGTCTTAACAAGAAAGAGGAAGAAGGGGTACTTTTTCTCTATATAAGCACTTCTGAAAGCCCTCTCCACAGGATATAATTATGATCGAAATTTATAATGACTCAGTTTTTCTTTCAAATTGACTTTTTTTGTTTTTAACGCTGTTGTTACAGTCGCGGTGGTAATGTGCATTAGACGTGAGAGCTGATAAAGGCTACTGTAAGCCGATACAATTGAAGAGTCGAGTGAAGGGGAAAAGCAGTGCCTCGGTAGAGTAACTTGTAGCACGCTTGACTGGTATAAGAGAGGTGCGGGTTCAGGAACCGCTTGGGGTGGAAATTTTGAGCCCAGTTTTCTTGTAGAACTTCCCTTTCAAAAATACAGCAAGAAGAAATCTCGAAAAAAAAGCCAGGTAACACTTTGACCACTGTTGTGAAGGCTTGCCAGGTCAAAGTGGTGGTAAGGAACTTATACTTTCACGTATTTGACAGCTTTTTATGCAGTGCATAGCAGCAGAAGCCGTCAACCGTGAAAACTATGAGAGCATTTTCGAAATCGATTTAGAATTCAAATGGTGTTAGTGAGCAGTATAGAGAACGAGGGCATTGGTATCAAAAAAGGATTTCAGCTTCATTAGACTTGCCGGACGCGCTCAGGTGTCCAATGGGCAGCTCCAATGTCACAAGTCGAACTCTTACATTTCCTAAATACCACACTCCCTTTGCTCACACATCACCTCGATCACTGTCATAAATTCGCCAATAAAGGAAACAAAAAAATTGATGCTGACTTATTGTGGATCCAGCAGCCAAGTGGCACAGCTTTGAAGGAAGAATTATTCGAAAAAACTAAAGAAAACAATCATGAAAACAGTTCAAACGCAACCTACCGTACCTTATCTCTAAATGAGGTCCGGAAGACAATACGCCTGGCTACTGGCGCCCTCTCATCTGTTGCGCTCTCGCATCTCATACTCTGCTCTCCGCGCTTGGTCTCTCTCTCCCTTAGCACAGCAAAGGTAAGTGAGCCCTTCAACCTGAGCGTTTTTGACAGATTCTTTTCCTTTTTCCTTCACCGCCTCTCCCTTTTGCACCAGTGCTTTCATATTGCACAAAACCACACCACTCTGATCATGGCGCATGCTTTTAACAAGGCAAGAGTGGTAGTTCGATGTTGCCGTTTGAGGTGCGATGCATACCACCTGATACTCCTTTAGGACGCCAATTCCAAATCTGTCATCCTTATCTGCTGAGCGATGCAGCGAACAAAATTCCTAAGGTTTATCGCGATGGGTGGCCTAGCTAGAAGGACGGCGTTGCAGGACCCACATCACGGGATCGAATCTGCACACGCATTTCCCTTTGTCTTTCGTAGAACGCTAACAAGGGGTTGATCGTCATAACCCCCCCCTCCCCCAATTGCTGAACCGTGAGCTGATTTCTTATGAGCTTTTACCTTAAACTTTTTGACCTCGACATTGCCGTAGTCCAGCGTACGCGACGCAAGAATGAGGCAAATTCACGCCGAGGGAGTGTGACTTTTGCTCTCCGGAGGTCAAACTACCTTTCGGACCAACTTTTAGCTACATCAAAATTTTTCTTACTCCGAAAAAGTTGGGGTGGCTATGAGTAGATGGCCCGTCCAGTAGGTGCCACATCCAGCGAGTACCTCCGACCCACTAGTTCAACTTCCTTGCGGGTGAAAATTGCTTGGACGAAGGTAACCGCTGAAGGGCTTCATCAGTACCTTCCATTTACCTCACGAAGGCGCTATTT
>MU885109.1:0-10904 GCA_036418205.1 Ostertagia ostertagi | reverse complement strand
AATTTTGAGTTTCTCGGCGTTCACCCACCTATTTGCATTTCTTTCCACGTGCGCCGGAATCGACTCATCAGAATTACATCTTAACATCTTCTGCAATGGCCTGTGGGCTGGTCATTTTTCTGTAACACTCTGGCAACCATACCGTTCCCTTTTGGCCTTCTTTATGTCTACACGTGTGTGACCGCCCTTTTCTCAGTTTTTGAAAAATGAGACTAATTCTTTAACAATGATAGTGCTAGAGGAATTGCATCCTATATCGTTGAGAGTCCTTTATAACAATCCTTTCCTGACTGCTTCCAGGCGAAGCAGAACTTCTCTCCATGAGCCAACTAAATCATCCGAAAAGGGCTCAAAAAACTACAGATCTCTATTTTGGAGTAAAAAATGAATTGAATCCGGACGTTTTTTTTGGTAAAAGTTGTACCTGTTCGCTAGCTGATAGCAAAGAAGAAAGTCGGCTTTTCAAGGACTCAGATTTTCAAGGATTCTGAATATGAGCAAATGTGTGTGTTGAAGAACTTTGTGGTGTTCCCTGGCATCGCATGAATAGTGCCGCGAGGCGCAATAAGAAGGCGTTGAAAGTTCTTCCTCACAAATTTGGACCAGTTGTGTTCTTCTCCTCAAAAAGGACCTTATAATTGCATAGGCATGGTTCCGATGGTCTGATGGTGAGCCTTATTCTTGTGGAGTTCTTGAAAAGACACCCAAACGAATAATTGAAGACAGCTGGAAAGGTAGAACAACACTACCTGCACGAATCCTATCTGCCATGCAAGACTGTTCCCGAGAACAAGTTCTCTGTGTCATTTTCCACGTATACCCAACCCACGTTCAATTCAGGGATACGTTTTAGACATCAAAGAGCAAATTGTTGCATGAGTTGATTTTTGCTCGAGGAAACCCTTCAGATCTTTGGTTTGTGTAATTGAAAAAAAAACGCTTTGTTGCAATCATTTATGCAGCAAATGCATACTAGAGGAAGCCATGCGTGCAGATGGCTAAGGCTCGTATAACTTCGTATAATGTATGCTATACGAAAAGCCAGTGCGTCGCAGATGGCTAAAGGCTCGGACACCTCTGCAAGATTCCGATCTCGAGAACAAAGGGTGTAATTCAAGGGAATCGATCTAGTCAATTCATATGTGATGCTCGCTTTCAAGATAAGCGTCATCTCTTCAAGAGGGGTCTGGATAAAGTTAAGCTCGTTTGGGAAATATACAAGAGCAACAGCTGGGTCAAACCGGTGTTCCAATTACAAAACTCGACCACTGAACTCCCCACCCTACCCCACTACCCCGCGGATGTCAATACGATCCCCTATCATCAGCGGCTTTGGGGAAGACCCTCAAAATGCCCCCTCCCCTCTCTGTACCCGACCGCAACCTTACCATAATAGTTCCTAGCAGTAAATTTGTGGTTCTTACTTCTTGTTTGAAGTTCTTGCCTAATTATGTGAAAACCCTTCTGAAATGGCCCCTCTACCGCCGCCACCACCCCTTCAACTTTCAGCTTTCAAATATACGACCCCCCTTTCCAACCATTTGACCTCAATCAATCGTAAATACGATTACTTCACCCTCCCCCTCCTCGATGTGACTGCGCAACGCGTGGTTGATTAGTTACAGGGGTGAGTTTCTATGCAGTGATCTACAGGGCGGCCATAAACTACAGTAACAAGAGCCGCCTGCACTTTGCAAATTAGACCGATTGCTAACTGATTTAGGGAGGAAGAGTACAGAAAGCCTTCAGAGAATGGAGGTTTGTAAGCGGAGAAAGCGCCAGTTCCAAAGTGCCTGTCTGGGACAAATTCCCCGTTTACCATTTTGTGGGAATACCTCGCTCCTTCGTCAATGCAGACGTCACCAAATTTGGAATGTAAATGTTTTTTAATGGACTTTAATTGATACAGTTGTTAATTCAATTGTCTTTCTGGCTGTAAATTCCCCATAACCAGTCATTTTGTTACCGTAATTTGTGGTCAACCCTGTATTCATTTGATTACCATTCAAAATCTTCATAGAAATATTTTAAGGGGCAGTCAATCTGACCGTTGATTTATCGGGAACGTCACGGATCGGGTTGAGCATTCCGTTTGTAAAGTTCACCACCAACGAGCCCAACGCAGGTTGGAAAGTAGCAGAGTGGTCCAAATGGCTGTGATCCACAGACCGAACAAGCGTAATAAGGACTCTCCTCACTACACTGCCAACTTTGTTCGCTTTCCTTTACCTTCTTACCCTAACCTTTTTTTCGGAGACGAGTGATCTTCGGAATGTTTTGAAAACTTCGGACCCCTTTTTAGCACCCTAAGAGAAACCAAGCAATGACAGTTTTTTTTTTCGTTTATTGGTTCCATTCGGGAACTAAATCCCCACATGAAAGGCAATCATGACAGTGGTGACAACATTTCTTTACAAGGAGAGCGTGACAGGAAACTCGTCGTGAAGTCTAAGTGTATCTTGGCATCGCTCGCACCTCAGCCAACGTTTGTTCAACCTTCTCGAGAAAACGGTCTTTCGGACGAGATGTCACCTGCAAATATGAAAATTCGAGCTATGTGATGTCTTTCACAGTTCCACCAAAATGTCTAACATGGAGTGGGAATTGAAGCAAATTGGGAGAAGTGGGACTACAGCAGCTGCACGTGAAATTCTACCCTAGCCGGCAATGATTGCAATCCTATAAGGTTGTAGTAATTCTGAAAGCTGACCTGCACGAAATTTGATCCGATGATTCGAGAGTCTTGCGACCTGACATACGGATGATCTCTGTAGAGATACGGAGAAAGGGGAGAGCTGAAAAGGCGATTTTGTGAAACAACTGCCATTGCTGAACATTTGCGTGGAAAACTCTACGCTATTGAAAACGAAATCGTCTAAATTTGATGTTCCGTGATCTTCAAAAAAGCAGTATAGCGTTCCCGCCCTTTCTTTTCCTTCCCACCGGGATTTTCAGTAATCATTTGATCATTTTGGAGGCTGCCTTACTTCAATTAAATGCTCCTTTTAAATGGAGTAAACAAGCTACCTCTACAGGCCATCTTTTAGTTTATGATTCACGTTTGAAATTTTTCCAACCACGGGTGGGAATCTGAATACTAACCATCCCGACGGAATTGTTCTATCGAATCCTTCATGCTTTTATGCGATGTTTCGTAGTAGGCTGGACCTAAGCGTTTTCTGTGAAATTGCCTTTCAACGGGAGTTTATATTAGTGTGGTGATGGCGAATGTTGTAATTTTCCATTCCGTGCACCCTTCCTAAAATTCCCCCACTCACTAAAAAACCCCCGCTCCTACTCCATTTCATCCCCATAAATACATCCTTGTTGGAATTTTCCCAGCGAACGAATGGGCCCGCCCGAAGCCCACATGTGACAGCCCTCGGAATAATCATTAGTGCGACTCTCCTCAATAAAAGCACGGTCGATCCTATTGAAATGTTCTTGTGGGCTTGGTAACTGTCTTGTATTGGTCCAGGAGTAGTTTTAAGATATAGCGAAGAGAGAATGCAGGTCATTTAAAGGCAGTGATTACGATAGATTCAAGAAGGGTTTATAGGAGACTGGTGGTGCTCAGTGGTACGCCAGTAGCGAAAAAAGCGGAGAAATCCGTCAAGAAAACGCAAAACGGGACCCCTTTTTTGGCCGTTAGTTTTCACTCATGAACAGGTAACAGCATGCCCCAATCCATGCCACAGTCGAGTTGCTTTAGTTGTGCCATGCTGCTGGCAACGCAGCTCGTCCAAATCACCAACTAAACCAGTGGGCGGATCGCTTTTGGGGGCGGAGTGCTTTCGAAGTCCTGCTCAGCAACCAGCGAACCTTGCGTCGTGAAAGCGCTACACCTCGCTTCCCTGGCAGCCAAGTAACTGATTCGTGTGGTGCATATGCTTCCGCGATGCGCTCCCACTTTGTCGTAATCGCTGCCTTTAAGTCAAGGTAAACAGAGTAAACCCAGAATGAAGGAAAGCGTTTTGAATGTGGGAGACTTTCTTGGTAGGACGGAGGTGAAGGCAAACGTAATCAGAGAGAACTTAAATTTCTCTACTCTACAACGAACTTAAAAAATCTAGTAATCTACATTTCCATCACTAGGTGGTGACTAGCGGAAAGCTAGTGGTTTATGTGAGTGGAGAGAATTCTAACCAAGGTTATCTAGTACACTTGCATGAAACTTACTACATGAAGCCATCATAAGCATATTGATGCTCATCAGCTCTGAAGATAACAACACGTCAGAGTGACATACGAATTGGTTAGAGGCTTCGAGTCTACTTTTAGGGGGGGCCCAAGCGGGGACGCATTCCAGAGTCAAAAGAAAATGCACAAAAAGGGTTATTTTTGTCTTGGAAGAAATCGTCTCTTCTTTAATATATTTTTTCGGGCAACTGTCATATTTTTTCGTCTCAAGTGATGGGATTATTAAATAATTCGGTTCAAAAAAATCAGACTTGATGATTTATGCTCAATTTCGAGCCTCTTATGACAGTTGCCCTGTGATATACAGTGCGTTTCAAAAGTATGTGCACACCCTCAAAATTCACGTTTGAAAGGGAACCATGAGGTTTCGTGCTATGAAATCCTTCTCAATCGATTTCTCGTAGTCGATAACCTATCAATGGAAGCAAAGCAGATAATATCGCCTCACTTTCGGAAAAAATTTTTGGATGAAATTTTTTTCTTTGTTTCAAAAGTATGTGCACACTTGAAGAAGATCAGATTTTGGCGCCGAATTTCCACCGATTTCAATCCGACTTTGCTGTTTTCATTTCGTCATCATGTCAATTCGCGCCATACTTCTTCCTGAAGATGAGCAAGCTCAGATCAAGGTTCTGCATGATAATGAACGTTCCAATCTAGAAATCGCACGATAACTTGGTCGTTCTCCTTAATGCATTCGAAGATTTATCTGGCACCCTGATAATTATACTCAGCACACACTCCGCTCCATCCACGATCCTTGACTGCTCAGAACAACAAAAGAGTAGCCACACATCCTGTCGGAATTCTTCATTGACAGTCCGAGCTCAGATTTTTATTCCAGCCTCGAAAATGACCACTAAGTCCCTCATCCGCTCAAATGAATACACCACTCGACAGACGCTGAGAAAGGCTACTCACTTCAAGGCCCAGCACAAGTTAGCCACATTGGAGTCTGCTCGTACAGACACGGCAACATAGGATAGGACACCGGGAGAAGACACGCTTTTTCGAGAATTTCCTATTTTCAAAACAAGCAACTTTTATGGAACTTTCTCTCCTCAGGTAATCTTAACTCATGGAAAGAGTTCGATCTTGACGGGCCGGGTGGATTTTGCTACTACTGGAGAGGCTTGGCCGTGAGTCGCTCGTGCTCTCGAGAAGGAATTTCGGAAGAGGCCCGTTGATGGGTCTGCGGCGGTTTCGCAATCAGAGGAAATTCAGAAGTTGCCATTCCATTATTGCGTATGAACTGTAAAGAATACCAAGCAGTGCTCCAATGTCACCTGTTGACCTTTCTTAGCGAAGCGGAGCGAAAATTGCATTTTTAGCAACAGGACCACGTGTCTTTCGATGCTTCGCAATCTACCAAAGAATGGCCTTAACCAAATGGTGCTGAAGCGATAGATTGGCTTGTGTGTCCTCCTTACTGCAACCCTATAGGGAGCCCTTGATCAAGGCGTTAACTTTAGCAACCGGCAGTATAATACCGCGGATGAACTGAAGGCGGCGGTAGAGGCTATTTGGGCCGACAGCGACGAAACAGCTATGCCAAACGTGGTTCAGATTATGCCGGACAGGATGTTTGAGCTAATTAGAAACTCTGGAGGCCCCACTGATTTCTAATCTCAGCTATGTTTTTGTCTTTTGTTAAGTGTGCACATACTTTTGAAACAAAGAAAAAAATTTCATCCAAAAATTTTTTTTCGAAAGTGAAGGCGATATTATCTGCTTTGCTTCCATTGATAGGTTATCGACTACGAGAAATCGATTGAGAAGGATTTCATAGCACGAAACCTCATGGTTCCCTTTCAAACGTGAATTTTGAGGGTGTGCACATACTTTTGAAACGCACTGTAGTTGACAAGGGGATTTGCAACATGCACGCACAGTTGTTATTGAGGACACCCCAAAGATGCATGATCCACAGTTTTCAGCAGTAGGTTACAGATACGAAACATAAACTGAAATTCAGTTAAAAGGAGGTTTGCGGGAGTTATTAGCATGGAAGTGGCTAGTGCTCCAGGCTGTTGTTTGAACTTGGGAAATGTGTAGAGGTTTCGTTTTCCCTTTAGTTTTCATCTACCTTTTTCGAGCTCTCAGTGTGAGCATTCTCCCGATAAATCGAGATAGACAAAACGAAGACACTCTAGCAGCTCCCCAGCAAATGTCTGCCTTGTATAAACCATGACTAGTGATTTAAAAGACCGACTTGGAGGCTTTAGAACTTTTGATGATATTTATGCATGTTTTGCGAGCCACTCCAATGGTACAAGGTTGACGCGGCTAGCGTATGTGGTCTGGTCACCTGTAACTCCAGACCCTTCAACGTTTACACTGTCTCAGGCGACTCGCTGGGCGATGATTGATTTGACGTAAGCAAACCAGCCCTTTTGGCGCTTCGGCTGGGACCGTATGCTGAATGTTGGGGAGGGGATGGAGTCCCCGACGGTGGACGGACCACTTCAACTCGGTCCTTAGAACCGCCACAATTTGGTGCTTACCTCAGAACTAAGCCTTAAAGAGAGGACGGGTCCGTCCCCTCTCCAAGGCTTAGTCCTGGGGTGAGCAAACCAGCCCTTCTGGCGGAGCTGCTGGACCAGCTGCACCACTTGCGTCAGTACTCTCCTATCGTACCAACCGAGTTGAAGTAAACCGTCGACCGTTGGGGACCCCATCCCCTCCCCAACATTCAGCATACGGTCCCAGCCGATGTGCCAAAAGGGCTGGTTTGCTTACGTCGTTTTGGCATGCCTCCCTACTCCTTGGTGCTTCTAGTCTATGGTTTTTTCCGAAGCGTCTGAGGGTAGATTGCGACTAATCTTTGACTTTCCAGGCTCCGACGGAGCGACCAGCTGAAGTGTTAGCCGAATAAATTCTCCTCCCATCTTGGGCCCTAGTTAGGAAACAAGCATAATAAAAATACTAAACTATAAAGATTCATGACATCAAACTCATGTACTTAATTACTCGTTCGCATGAAATTCTTTGGGTATACAGTGGTCACACTGATTCGGGTAAGCATTACCCATATGGTAAAACATCTATGAATGGTGGCCTAGAAGTGAATGGCGCATTCTCGGAAGAGGCCGTTTCCATTGCAGATGTTCTATCTTTTTTCTTTTTGTACATGTACGAACTCAGAATAAATCCACTTGACAAATAAAATTCACAAAGAATGCTTTAAAGGGCTCATGCACCGAGGGGTGTTCCCAATCTAAATAATTGCAAGTGTGTCAAACAAACCTGTCAAAGTTCTTGTAATCGATGAGGGTTTTGTGGTTGTTTTTGGCGTATTCATCATCATCTTTCTCGCGATAAGATGAGTAGCAGCCAGCACTCTAAAGAAGTAACGATTTGGTAGTTTTTTTTGTCAGTACCATATGAAAGAGTAATCAATGGCAAGCCCAGGGATGAATCAAGTGTGTAAGGGTGCTCAACAACGAAAATGGGGGGTGTGGAAGTGGGATGAGAGTGTAAAAAAAAAAATAACAAAGCAGCAGGAAGCCATCAAAACACATGACATTAGGCCAAAATTTTCTCTGAAGTCGGGTATTGTACGACGGAGAGCGAGAGCGAGCAGAGAAAACGGGAAACGCGGGGAGCACGCTGTAGAAGAGGGTGCAGAGAATAGGCCGTTGCCTTCAAACAACTACCGGTCACGGCCGGTACTAGGAAGCATTAGTAAGATCCTAGCGCCCTCCTCGCGCGGCGTTCCATTACCGAAAGGATCACTTGGCTGGTTATCCTGGGCTTTGTCTTTAATAGAAAAAAATTTCGAATGTCAAAAATTGTACCGAGTATCGATCGGGTCGTCGTTCGGCTCCATGGGATATGGCGAAATATTCACTCGATTGTTTCGGAATGTAGACAGGAAACTGGCGATAAAGTGCATGCTGAACAAAGAGTTTTTAAAGCAGCAAGGAGCAGTCTTTAATAAAATTCAATTGGCTAAAGGTTAGGCAAGATTCTTCACTTCTGATGATTTAAGGCCAAGCTCTGAGTATAGTGCCTCCAGAGGGGTTTTCAGGAATGAGTTGCTGTCATCGAAAGCATCCATGGAATCGTCAAGGGCGTAACGACCCAACGACCGCTCCATATTCAGCATATTAGTGGCAGACACACCGTGATCAGCAGCGAGTTGCGAACTGTCCTGAACAAATCGAATGGTCTTGAAATTCTTGCACTGGCCAATTTTCAAGCTCACCTTTTTTAGTCGATTCATTGGATGAAATATGTTTTTCACATAGTTCTCATAGCTGTGAGTCACCGGTCCACCGTAAACGGTTGGTTCTTTGAGTGATGCTGACTGCGATCTGGTTAGCGGTACGCGATCCCTCCATCCGAGGTACTCGGACATGTCCAAGGAGCTGAAAGTGAATTTGTGAAAGTTCAGAGCGAACTGGGAGCGAATCGGAGTTGAGAAAAAACGCCCGCGGAGAAGCCCGTTAAAAGTGTTTCAATAGCTGGTCGATTGCAAATGCATCACAGATGTCGGCAACTGCTCCATGTGTTCATGCACAAAGGATCTTGAGACTCATTACCTCACACTCAATTCGCAGCTGTTTCCACCCTTTTGCCTTTTGTAGGGTGAAATCAAGAATGGGACAAGCATTTGGTGGAGCCCTGTGCTTTCTTCAGAAACGGTGAACTTTTTCAACATGAGTTAGTCTCGGGCCCCCTTGGAATATTTTTTGAGACAGCCTAGTGTTCCGTGGTTCACGGTTCGAAGGCTTGTTCCGGCTGTTATGGTTATTATGCCCGAAAATGAAAGGTACGGTAGGTACGTGCGAATCGACCGATAGTGAAAAACAAGGGAACCGAAACACCAAGAGCTTTCAAAATGGAGGCATTCCTCTTCTAGGTTGCGGAGGGTTAGAGATGGGAGATATTGAGCGCCGCGGAGAGGGGAAAGAACGACGGGGAAAGAGTGACGAGAGAGCATGGGTATAAGTGAGAGCGTATTCGACCGATGACATCATTTCGTGTCCCGGTTTATGGGGTTATGAGGAGGGAGAATCGTGGAAAACAACCTAAGCCTTACGAGTCTTTGCCCTTCTTACGCAAGTTCGTGCGCCGACAGACGTCGGCATACAATCTTACGACCTACTTAACCTATACCCTAATACCCTCTAACCCCTAAAACCCTTATCTTTTCCGCGCTAAGTCTTCAACCCATTGCTCCAATTCCGCTCCTCTCCTGCTCATGAAAGTGACGTTCAACCCACACCCCTGTCTCTCCAACATTTCGTTATGGTCGAGCCACAAAAATAAACCCAAGCAATAGGAAAGGTAGACTAGTCTAAGATATACAGCAATGGTGTAATAATAGCAGCAGTTCACCCCGAGTAAGGCCTTGTTTCTATTCAACCCTGTTGACATTAACATAAAAATAGTCGTTCGGCCCAGCTTAACAGCAGTGCTAGCCGGGCGACTCTCACTCCAATATTCTGACTTGCTACACCAGATGAGGGAATCGATTGGCAAAAAGACCAACTTTCCTCCAACAGAAGTACCCATCGATGATTGAGATCCTCAAGTTGAAATTTGATCACTTTCTACATCACAATTTCTCATCGAGAAGTGCTGATTGAAGAAATAGCGTAAAAGTGGAAATAAACCGATGAAATGTTGTTGAAACTATTCTCTAGCATAGGATTCAGAGAAAAAAGCTTCTAGAAAGTTTCAAAGTAGCTGGACAATACTTCGCTAGTTACTTGATTGATGCAGCTCTTTCGAAATTTTTCTCCTCAACGATCAAAAATGTTGGGCGAACAACTGTTGGACAAAATTAGAACGTAACGTCTAGGACTCGTAGCACCGGAGATGTCCAAGCGCACAAATAAGGTGCAGATACGATGGGACCAAAACGACTCATTAGTCACTGCACAAAAGTTACCTCTTGAAGAAGACGCAAGTCAAAATATAGCGCACACAGGGTATTATTGGCCTTCTACTCTTTGTGGCTGCTTAACTACGGAAAAATATGAAAACGAATGAGTGAATGGCTGAAAAAAGGAGGAAATCGGCCTTGTCGACGTTGAGCTGGAAGGAGATGATGGTGAATGTGTCGATAAGCCAGCCGAGGCAGTTGTTCTCCTATCTCGAGGGTTACACCTCTGTCGGTCGCGTCCGCCCATTGTGCTGTGTAACCCCGTCGTTTTCAGATGGTGCTGACACGTTCAGCTGCACGTCTTTGTCTGTCAATAAGGATCAAATCCGTTTTTCTGCCACGAGCAGAGCAGACATTTGCACGGTGAAGTGCAGCAATCACCCTCATTATCAAAATCGTCGATATCGGATATCGACTGCCTTGGAAACCACTCTCCAAAAAGTCTAATTGCAGCCTTTGGATTTTTAGTCTGTCAGCGGTAGTTTTGATACTATTTGTGCCAATAGGTTCACAAATGCACTTTTCATGAGAAAAGAAACATGCTTTTTGTGAAGGAAAGAGAAAGTTGCTTCGGGTAACCGAGGAGGTGGAACTAATTTCACATTTTGAAGCGTAGCAAGAGTGCATATTATATTTTATAATACTATCACTTCCATCGGTGCATGCCACATGCTTCAATGCCCACCCACTGTTGCGGTATCTGCGTCTGTACGGCTGCTATGAGCTCTCCCCTTCGTATCTGTGCTCTCTCCCCGGCGCACAGTGTTTCTTGGAGTGTCTGCCTCACAGATTGCATTCGGCTCGTCTACCC
>MU885108.1:0-11400 GCA_036418205.1 Ostertagia ostertagi | reverse complement strand
TAGTTCAGCCTCCCCACGGGCAATAAGCAAGGCATTTGATACAGCCGTTGCTATCAGATGTCATTGCCTTTTCTGGTTTTATTAATTCTGAAAATCTAGATTACGAGAAACGGAAAGCAAGCGCAGGCTTTGTCATCCAGCGAGAACAGCTACACAGAAAAATCTCCTCTATTGCTGGGCAATGGCAAGAATTATGGGACACAAAAGGAGACAAATTATCTGGATGACAGTGAGTTCTGAAAACTTTCGTTGACTCCCATTCCCTTTCCTGGATATCGTTTTGAGAGATTTTACCCACTGAATTACAGGAGTTGAACTACCTTCGATTGTCGGTGTTATGTGGAGATTGTTCAAGTGGGAACTGATTGGTGGAAGTGCTATTAAATTTCTCTCCGATGTTATCCAGTTCGCTAATCCTGCTTTCCTCAGGTCTGTGTTTTCAATAGAACCTCAAAACAATGAAGCGGTTCCTGCTCGCCGAAATTTTTGAAGGGCTTGAGCATCTCTGCCAAACTGAAGCAAGTTTGACCATTCTCTGAGCGACGTAATTTACAACTACGTTAATGTGCAGTGGAGTGGAATAAACGCAAAAAAAACATGGGAGGAATTAGGCATGTGTGGAAAAAGGATTTAGCAGATGCGGCACACATAGTTGCCACAGTGTCCCACGCGCCTGCAATTAGTGGCACACATAATTGCCGCGCTGTCGTCAATGTATGAAATGTGCGCTGCTGGAAATTGGTTTTTTTCGCCTTTATTTCAATACTCAAGTGACTACATTCTGATCTGGCAATGAGCGTGACTTACAACTCCTTTTATCGCATCCGAAAACCGCACTTCAATCTTCAGTCAACTACTGGAAATCCAAATACTTCTATTTAGCCTGCTCATTTCTTTCACCGAAGACCCCAACGCTCCACTTTATGAAGGACTCTTCTACTCAGGGGGTCTCTTCGTCTCGGCTATGCTTCGATCCTTTTTCCTGAACAACTACTTCACTATAATGTTTCGCGTGGGAACGAAAATTCAGAGCACACTCACTGCGGTCGTGTACGATAAGGTAAGGTCCAGTTGTATCGGCTACTTGTGCGTTCAACTTCGGCCAGTTTTAGACAGCAGTAAAATTGAGAGGAACAGAAAGAAGTAGTTGAGAAGAGCATGGTCCACAGCAAATTTTTGGAAATATTTTTTCCTATTCAGACTCTGAAACTGTCGAATTCATCGAGGCGTTTGAAAACTCATGGTGAAATCGTGAATTTGATGGCGATTGATGTCGACCGATTTCGGCTCATCACACCGCAGTTGCAGCAGTACTGGAGCAGTCCTTTACAGGTTCACATTTAGCTTTGGGAGTAACGTTTGTCCAACCTCGATTTTTGTAGCTGAACTTAAAGGCAGCGAATGCGATAAAGAGGGTGCGTCTCGGAGAAGTGAATGCGCCATACGGTGCAGTAGCTTGGCTGCCAAAGAAGCGAGAGACTTAGCGCTTTCACGACGAGAGGTGTCTTTGTTGCTGAGTGGTACTTCGAAAGCGCCCCGCCCTTTAGGCGCTCCGCCCACTACGAGCGAGCTGTTCCGTCATCAGCGCTCAATCAGACCAACTTGACTTGAGCATAATATTCGGGACGGTGCCTCCAAGAGCATAGCAGCGAACTCGCCCACACCTCCGCCGCCTTAGTCGTTGCCCATTCCTGAGCGAAAATCAAGGGTCAAACAAGGGGGTCCCAATTTGCGTCTTCTTCACGGACCTAAGGCAGCATCCACAACGCTAATCTGTCCCGCCTACTCTGTTGTAGATCTTTAAGCGTCAAGATTTTTTTACGAAATTTTTATTATAAAATAAATTGGAATAACAGCTGATTTTTCAGAGATTGTAATCTGCATGTTTCTGTTATGGCAAACAGTCGGAGTTGCAGTTTGCTGGATTTGTAGTGATGGTAACATACGCAATATTTACCGAAGAAATTGATAGAATAAAGCTTCAAATTTATTTATTATCGATTGATTGACTGATCAATATTCTTCACATTTCACCTCTACTATTTTTTGATTTGATAGCTGATTTCTGCTGTTACCTCGCGAGCTTGCGAAGCTATGCAGAGAGGCGATAAAGGAAGATCTCAAGGAGCGAAGAGCAGCAGTATTAGCTGAAGCAGCAGAGGCTGGGAGGAGCATCCGCAATGCCCGCCGAAGCTTTGCCAGCTACAAGACCAAGATGACCTGCCTCCGACGTCCGGATGGAACAGTTACTGCATCCCGAAGGGCAATGGAGAAAGTCATCCACGACTTCTACTCGGATCTCTTCGATAGCCATGTCCATCTGCCCACTTATCAACTGCAACAGGATGGATACGTCGTCCCCTCAGTTCTCTCTTCCGAAGTCCGACACGCCATCAAGTCGGTGAAGAATCGTACAGCACCCGGTCTCGACAGGGTCAAACCGGAACATCTGAAGAATGCGCCGCCAGTTCATCATCAAAACTCTGGCTCGACTCTTCACGCGCTACCTGTCGGAATGCAAGGTACCCACTCCGTGGAAAACCAGCAGGACCGTGTTGCTGTACAAGAAGGGAGACCTGGACGACATTGGCAACTATCGCCCAATCTGCCTGCTGTCTGTAATCTACAAGCTATTCACTCGAGTCATCCTTAACAGGATCGGCAGAATACTAGATGAAGGACAGCCATGCGAGCAAGCAGGGTTCCGAAGAGGGTTCAGCACGATCGACCCATATCCACACGGTTACAAGACTCATTGAAGTTTCACGAGAGTACAAGATGCCGCTTTGTCTCACGTTCATCGACTTGAAGAAGGCCTTCGACTCTGTGGAGACAGAAGCGGTCATCGAAGCCTTGGGCAACCAGGGCGTCCCTACTCAGTACATCAAGATTCTTCGTGAGCTCTACAGCAACTTTACGACCAGAATCTCACCATTCTACAAGGAGGTCATCATCGACGTCAAGAGAGGGGTTCGACAGGGCGACACCATCTCGCCCAAACTCTTCAGCGCCGCTCTCGAGAACGTCATGCGTCAACTGGAATGGGAAGACATGGGAGTGAAGGTCGACGGCCGGCAACTACACCACCTTCGTTTTGCTGACGACATCGTTCTTATAACGCCGAACATCGAGCAAGCGGAGCGAATGCTGGCTGATTTCGACTGCGCCTGTGGTAAGGTTGGTCTACAGCTGAACCTAACGAAGACGATGTTTATGAGAAACGGATTGGTTCCTGATGCCCCATTCACGCTCAACGGAACGAACATCACCGAATGCTCCAGCTACGTGTACCTAGGTCGGGAAATCAATATGATGAACGATCTAGCTCCAGAGCTGAGCAGGAGGAAACGAGCGGCTTGGGGAGCGTATAAGAACATCGAGGGAGTAGTGAAGAAGACGAAGAACATCCGGCTCCGTGCCCACCTCTTCGATTCCGCTGTCCTTCCTGCCCTAACCTACGCCTCAGAGACTTGGACTCTGCGCAGGCAGGACGAGCATGCGGTCAGCGTTATCCAACGCGCTGTCGAGAGGACGATGCTAGGAGTAACCCTATACACGCAAGTGCAGAGGGGAATCCGGAGTGCCGAACTACGCCAACGATCGAAGATCAGGGACGCTGCCGTTTTCGCCAAGGAATCGAAGATAAGGTGGGCCGGACACGTCATGCGATTTTGCGATGACCGTTGGACCAGAGCGGTTACCGACTGGATCCCTCGGGACGTCAAACGAACACCTGGACGACCGCCGGCCCGATGGTCAGACTTCTTCACGAAAG
The DNA here is from genome assembly GCA_036418205.1 of Ostertagia ostertagi. Taxonomy (NCBI): domain Eukaryota; kingdom Metazoa; phylum Nematoda; class Chromadorea; order Rhabditida; family Trichostrongylidae; genus Ostertagia; species Ostertagia ostertagi. Next base: position 7,625 of record MU885108.1, on the reverse strand, counting down.
CTCTGAACGAAAGGAATGAAGGACATCGTGTCCCTCGAGCGAGGAGGGTCCACTGGACAACTCTTGCACGCGACAGGGACGAATGGAGACGTTGCTGGCGCCCGCTCGAGCAATTCGATGATCAACGGGACGACAGGTGATACAGGTGATACTGATTTCATTTCTCACTTTTGCTTTCTTTTACTTCGTTTTTTATGCAAAAATATTGGTGCACTCTTATGAGTACACAAATGAAAAAATAACATATAAATAATATAATTTATTTGTTTATTTGTCAGCTTCTGAATTCCGTGGGACTGTATAGGTCGTTCGCTGATCCTTTCAACATATGCATGTCACTGATTTCGAAACGATGGACTGTGCAGCAGATGCAACTCAAAGATGAGCGTATTCGAATAACTAACGAAGTTTTATGGAATTAAGGTAAGGCTCTCCAACAATCGAGTAGGTATTAAGCAATTCGGCGCTATCGCAAGACACGGGGGCAGGGGCATTGTGGTGGCAGTGCGAACGGCGTGAACCATCTTTGTTCAGCCAACAAACCTTACTTCAGGGAGGAAAACTCAGGCGTGCGCGCAGCCGTTCTCATTTTCCCCGGAATTTTTGCCCCTACGGCTGAGCTTAGAGGATGCCCCTCTTACCTTGCTATAGCGCCCAACTTCTTCACTTGTTGACAAAAGACCTCTTCGAAGTCAAAAATGCACAGGAAATAATTTCCGAACCTGAAATTTGGTATCACTGCTGAATTTCAAATCTCTCAACTTGGCAAGGGTTTCGCAGGGAATGAGTCAGACGCCCATACCTGGAAAGCTCGTTTCAGGTGGTTGGCCACCTTATTAATATCTCCTAGTGGCTAAAATTAAGGTTGGCGTAACCCTCGTCGAGGTTTCCATCCCTCCCAGATTCCTTGGCCATGATCTCATCTACTTAGAAATCCTGAACAGGGCATCCATCCGTTGTTCATTCCAGATTTGATTATCCCCTTTGGGGGGCAGAGGTTACCTCGCATACACCCCCGCTCCACATTCCCGACCCCCAACCACCACCTGTACCATCATGGCTGTTTCTATAGTCGGTTCAGTGGCCATTTGCCACAGCACTCCAACTCCGCCCTAATTTAGTACTTCCAAAATGGCCGCCGTAGAAGTGGGGGAAGTGGGAGAGGGAGGTGTGGAGTCGATGGAGGCTGAAGGCTGGGGGAGGGCAGGGGGGGGAAGTCTTGTCTGAAAGAAACAGCAATCACATAAATTTGCCCACTTCATGCCTATTTTTCCAATTTTTACTCGAAACAACCCGTCTGAAGCGGCCTTCCCCAGTGCTAGCACGACCCCGTCTACATCTAGATATACACCCTTCCTCCCACCTTTGACCTTCATAACCCTAAGTACGACCCCCACGCCATCCGAAAACTCGATTACGACCCTATTTCACTGCACCATGTTCCTTTCAGAAAATAACTCCAATAAATGTTTATATTTCCACAGGTAGTAAAACTATATATGCCTGGGAGCCGGGCAATGGAGGCAGTCGTTGACGAAATTCGAGTAAAGGAAATGTCTCTGGGCGAAAAGCCGGAATCGTCAAAACCCTAGCCGATATGTTGAACATCTCCGCTCCATTTGTGGTACGGCTTCTTGCGTTTTCAGAATTCATTTTTTTCCATTTTCCGGTTTTCTTTTTTACACTTGCATTTTTTTGTGCAGAAGCTCATTTGAAGCTATCGGGATAAGGGTGCGCAGTTCACATTCTAACTATCTCCTTGCATACCCTGTTCCGAAAACGATGCTCGTCGAGTGCAGACCACACAACACAAATGACGACAGCCTCAACAAAATGTAAACCCTTCTGCCAATGAAACGGGTAGTCGGTCATAGCTGTATTCTTTCAATGTCACTAATCACCACTACCATTTACCAACATTAGCTATCACTATGGATGGCTAATTACCAAATCGTCGTCACTTGGGTTGTGTGGTCTGCGCTCGACGCGTGTCTGATTTTCGAAAGCAGAGAGTATCTGCCTTGCCATGCACTCTGCTACAGCAGTTCCGTTAACAGTGTTACGCAGAGAGCCTAGCTCGATGTAGAGGAGCTTGATTTTCTCTGGGAGCTTGGGGATATTCCGCTGCGATCGTTGGTGGCAATACGACTTCCCCCCCCCCAGGGCACATTGTTCAGAGGCAACACCTTGAGTTCCCTTTCTGCACTCCTCTTATTCGGAACTCGATGCCGAATGGATGAGTTCCTATGGAACCTCCTGCCCGAGCAGTACCATAAAACCCGAGAAACCTTGGAACGAAATGTGTTCTACTGATTTGATAGCTCACTCCATTTCTTAGATGTGCTTGTTCAGGTGGCTACTGACAACATTCGCCCACCTACACTCTCACTGCACCCGACCATGTTCTTACTCCACAAATCGCCTTTGTTTCGCTCACACTTTTCAATCAGTTGCGAGGTCCACTGATGATGGCCGCTGATCTCATCTCACAAACTGTCCAGGTATAAGAACTCTCTGAACAGATCCTGAAGAAGTTCCATAGAGAAGCATTTGAGGTTGTCGTGTCGAACAGACGTCTGAAGGAATTCTTTGGTCGCCGAGGAGCTGTCAGGGACAGCGATCGATATAGTAGAAAATGATGAATGTGAGAGAAAATCTGGAAATGTGGCTTCTGCGTTCCCCTCTTACTGATGCATTTTCAGATTACCACGATGCGGCAGAATTCTCAGGGGCCTCGTTCGCTTGGGATCGTGACGAACCGCCACAGCTTCGAGATATCTCAATGGAAGGTATATACGCACTATAACTAGACTAACTATACCACTGGAAATTACGAACTCCTCTTTTCAGAGCCTTATCGGTGCGAGACGTCTTGGAATTGCCTGTATGAACCTCACTAATCCGTAACGATGATATGTTAAGAAGCTCCTTAGAGCTCTGGCTTGAGGCAGAATTTACGATGGAAAGTTAGCTCATTGGAAGTAAGGGTAGAGGTGGTCAGAGGAGCATAGATGAGGAAGAAACCATGTGAAACGACCCGGAACCTGAGAAATGAGACCCCTTCTTTGCCATTATTTCACGTATTGAAACTCCTCGGGTGATGCTACTTCAATACTTACGACTCTCTCTTCTATTAATCACTCGCCCGTATAGACTGTGGGCGACGTGGTTAGAATAAGTGATGGGCGTTATCCGCACGCCGCCAGACTGACCATGCGCGAATCGCGAGGTAATCCTTCGCTGAAACTGCGCCTCTGTCGGCACCTCAAGAGGTCGCCTTGTCAATTAATGCATATTTCCTTCGTTTTTCCTCTATTTATGAGATTACACACATACACATACGCGACCAAACAATCTGTCGTTTTTCGAACCACTCGAACAGCGGGTCGTATTATAGGGTCCATCAAAGTTATCTTTCATGAAAAAAACCGAGAGGGTTGACTGGTTTCTTTTTGTAACTATTCCGGGCGAGGTTCGCCGAAAGTAGCGGTGAATTGGACAAAGTCGATGACTTCCTCGTTTATACCAACTTTACCCTCTCCAACTTACCTACTTCCGCGACTGTTGAGGGGACAGTGTGCTGAGGTTTGATGTGCGTCAAAGTGTCTCAAAATCGGGGCGGGTAGAGGAGGGTATCTCCGCGTGGCGTATTGGGGAGCCCATAACCTAATGAATTAGTGGGGTTGCACTGAGTCATGAGAACTCCCTTAAAGGAATTGCAAAATCTCTATAAAAAACCTGGAAGGTACGGATGGACCCTGCCAGAACACTCGACGAGTGATGATGATTCTGCACTATCAATCGACACACTGCGTCTTTGTGAAAGTATCTTGTTCAGGTGGCTCTGACAACATTCGCTACCTACACTCTCACTGCACCCGACCATGTTCTTACTCCACAAATCGCCTTTGTTTCGCTCACACTTTTCAATCAGTTGCGAGGTCCACTGATGATGGCCGCTGATCTCATCTCACAAACTGTCCAGGTATGAACTCTCTGAACAGATCCCTGAAGAAGTTTCACATAGAGAAGCATTTGAGGTTGTCGTGTCGAATAGACGTCTGAAGGAATTCTTGGTCGCCGAGGAGCTGTCAGGGACAGCGATCGATATCGTAGAAAATGATGAATGTGAGAGAAAATCTGATTAGTAAGAAAGTGTATTTTTGTTTCTTCTTAAATGCATTTCAGATTACCACAGAGCGACGGAATTCTGCAGGGCCTCGTTCGCAGTGGGTCTGAGACGTAAGCGCCACAGCTCGAGATTCTAATGAAGGTATACGCCTGAACCTTACGCCAATATGAGAAACTTTCCTCTAAAGAGTTCATCCATGATTTAAAGTCATGGTATATACCGTAACCTCCTTCCTGACCGCAGATGTGACATCCAAACAGGGCCAACTGTCCGTTGCGCAATTCTCAACGAGGGGAAGGGGTCGTACTCCATTTTTTCGGAGTGGGAGGAGGGCGTATTAGGGGTTGCTGAAGCTTAAATGGGAGCAAAAATAACAGTCATGCTTCTGGAAGTCGGACAGATTGTGGTGGAGGAAGAGGGGTGGTTTTTGTTGGGTTTTCTGGTAATTTCGGTGTGGTGGCGGGAGAGGGGGTGGTTTTGGAGGGTTTTCTGATAATTTTGGTGGAAATTCAAAAAGTAGGCAAATTGGTCGGAATGAAATGTTGTGTGAAATGAAGTGTCATACGAAGTTCGTGTTTTTTTTTCAAAATTCTAGACGTTTCCACTGATTTCAGGTAGGAAGAGGAAAACTACTTGCGGTCGTTGGTACTGTGGGAGCTGGTAAATCCAGTCTACTCTTAGCTCTGTTAGGTGAGTACCGAAACTTCAAGGATATCATTTTCTGAAACCTCAGTATGTCACAGCCCATGTCCAACAGAGGCGGCGCTCGTGTCATTAGGAGGGCATTAGAGTGAGTGAGCCACTTACAAAGTTTGGACCAAACCCAGGAGAGAGGGGAATCGCCAGGGAGAACACGTGTACGTCCTCCCCAGATCCCTTCTCGTCCCATGGCTTGACCCCATCTGTGAGTAGCTCACTCATACAATGTGTCCCTCCAATGATATGAGCGCCTGATTACCACAGCAGTTCTGATATGCTGTACCACACTAACACTAATTGAGTGATTCAGGAGAGATGGAAAAACTGTATGGGTATGTGGGGCGCCGCGGTATGGTAGCCTACGTTCCCGCAACTGCCATGGATACGCAACAGCACTCTCAGAGACAACATTATCATGGAAAAGCCTTTCGACAAAGCATTCTATGAGGAAGTGATTGAGGTAAGGTTTCCTGAGACCAATGAAGGCACTGTCTCTGGGTAAAGGCGTATTTCATAGAAAAACCACGTCTTGACGAATGAGGCGGCGCTATCGCAAGATACACTTGCAATTTTTTTTTCGTGAGAAACGGTGCTAATCACTGAGCGGAGGAGAAAAGGCTCTGGAGTGTGCGTGAGAATTTAAATTCGACGAGGTTCGTACCTCCTCATAGGTTCAACGTCAGAGGCTGCCCCCTTATCTTGCGATAGCGCCTGGACATTTCTTCTTGATAGGAAGTTTCAACAGTTGTTGATCATTTTGCTTTCAAGGCATGCGCGTTGCGAGCAGATCTGGCGCAGTTGTCCAATGGTGACCAAACGGAAATCGGAGAGAAGGTTTGCGATTTCCCAAAATCTTCTAGATCCTCAAGACTCTTTTCTTGACTCCTCTCCTTGACAATGCTCTCTCTTTATGCTCTTCCAGGGCATAAATCTTTCCTGGTGGTCAAAAAGCTCGAGTTGCATTGGCTCGAGCAGTTTACCAGGATCGCGATGTGTATCTTCTTGACGATCCACTATCGGCAGTGGATGCTCACGTTGCCAAGCATATCTTTACAAACGTCATCGGACCACAAGGTCTCTTGGCAAACAAGACAAGGTATGGATGTTACGGTATAATGTCTCAAGCTAATATTTCTTTTTTAATTACAGCAAGTACAATAAATGCAGTACTCACTGATTTTGTCTCTCTTATCGTTAGTACAGTTGTTTTCTTGACCTATTGAAATCCTCCACGGAGAGAGCGATCAATTTGTCTTGTGTGTAGGATTAGTATTATCGGAACTAACGCTTATGTTCCGTTCTTTTTGCTATGCTCATGAGGCTAGGGGCCTCAGGGGTATCGTTTTCTGTGGTAATGGAGGCGGAGCTTTTTCAGATCCTTTAATTCGCTCAGATTCCTTTAAGTCATTTCCACTTGACTGAAGAGCCTTATGACGTAGGCCCAGACATTGCCCTACTTAATGGCGAAAGCAAAAAATCTTACACAAACCAAAAAGCGCGGCAGAAGGTCTTCCGAAAGTTGTACGGATTTGGTGCCAAGCGTAGCTGATTCTGAAGGGGAAAAATTTGTTGGGGTTTCAAAAAAAAAACTTTCTTTGCCTAGCGATCGGTCCCAAAAGCCAAATTCTGGGACAGGAAAAATGTATAACTTGCGTTTTTTTGAACACAACCCCAATAGTGAATGTGTAGAGAGGATCGCGATAATATTAGGTTGTCTCATAAATGATGTCGCTTTTTTTCAACCAAAAAATTTTCATCTAAACCTCCATACTTTTTCACGTCGTGTTATATACCATTCGAAAGAGAATTGTCTGCTCTACAAAATGCTGTGTTCCACTTCCACTCTGTTTCCAGGGTTTTCAAATTTTAGGCCTGCGAAATGGGAGGTCCCGCCGACAAAAATTGACCAAACCGACAACTAGCTCTAACTTTATTTTCCCTGCGGAGAAATCAATCAATGATGTACCCTCTACTTACTCATGACCTCTTCTGAACATTCCACCCTTAGGTTGCCGAAAAAGGTTTGCCCTGTTTCTTTTCGAATTGGCCGACCGATAAGCCATGGCAATTTTCAAATTGAAATTCTTCCTCTGAAACGCTATTGTTTTATATCAACTGGTGTATCTTTTGTGAGCACTTCTTCTGCTCTATTCGCTCATTTGTTTTGTTTTGATGTTTGTTAGGAATTAGCTCGAATTTTAGGTGTTTAGGAGTAAGGTGCTTTATCCACGAAAGTGACCGCATTTCTTTGAAAAAAATTATTCCTGAGAAGATGAGAAAATCAACCAGGCGTACATTCCTAACATAGTCATGACTTGTTCTTATATTCTACCAGTTTTTCAGTGTCTCGGCTATAAAAAAATTTTGACCTAGATCTCAGGTAATGGTGCTTGACCGTCGAGTTCTGGTTGAAAAACCAGGTCTGGAAATGGAATGACGCGACTTGTTGGGAAACCTAATAGTGTAATGTTAGAAGAGGTCATGCATAAGTAGAGGGTACATCATTGATTGATTTCTCCCAAGGGAAGATAAAGTTAGAGATAGTTGTCGGTTTGGTCAATTTTTGTCGGCTGGACCTCCCATTTCGCAGGCCTAAAATTTGAAAACCCTGGAACGAGGTGGAAGAGGAACACAGCATCTTGTAGAGCAGACAATTCTCTTTCGAATGGTATATGAACGATGTAAAAGCATGGAGGATTTAGATGAAAATTTTTTGGTTGAAAAAAAGCGACACTACTTATGAGACAACCTAATAAGGTTCATATAATGGAATTTATTACGTGAAGTTATTACG
>MU885104.1:0-16792 GCA_036418205.1 Ostertagia ostertagi | reverse complement strand
GTTACATGGTTCTTTGAAACATTCCCTTCTTTGATCAAGTTTGTGAGTTCATTGAGTTTTCGTGTGAGTTTTTGCTTACACGTTTTGATGTTGAAGTCATGTGCCATGTTATAGGCAATGTGATTTGTTCGAGTTGTTCGACGAGGCGATGAAGTCGACTGGTGTGTCCTGGGGAGGTATTGACGATTTATACGTTTCTGATCAGAGATGATTCATTTTGTGGTATATTTGGAGATAAATATTTTCTGTGAATGTGTGTTTCGTGATGTGATGATGTATGTTGAATGGTGATGGGGAATGTTTTGTATGTAATGTTTATAGAAGTGTATGTTTTCAAGTATGTGTCATTTTGTATTAGGACATGTGGAAAAATGTTCTGATGTCATTTTTTATGGAAAACAAAAGTTTGTGATGTTTTTGTGGTTTGTGGGAAAGGGAGAAGGTTTTTTACATTATATTTGAATTTTTTTTTTGATGGAATGAATTGAAAGGGTCTTTCGGAATTGGGAGTGGTTGAGATGACTGTTATTTACTCCAAATTGTGTGCTTAGGTGGTCATTTAAGTTGTCAGCTGTGGGCGGTTATTTCGAGTCGCGAGCTCTAGGCGTTTAGTTCGAGTCGTCAGCTCTATGCGGTTATTTCGAGTCGCAAGCTCTAGGCGTTTATTTCGAGTCGTCAGCTCTAGGCGTTTAGTTCGAGTCGCCAGCTCTATGCGGTTATTTCGAGTCGCAAGCTCTAGGCGTTTAGTTCGAGTCGTCAGCTCTAGGCGTTGGTTATTTCGAGTCGCCTTATCGAATTTGGCAGTTTCTTTTTTGCACCATCGGTTTCTGTGAAAGAGATGAGAGATTTCGTGTAGAATATGCTTAAGTTTTTGTAGCAATGCTCATGAAGGTGATCAGGCTTCATGAGCCACCGGCCGATGCACCATGTTTAAACTTCCCTTTTGTAGAAGTTTAATACGTTGCATCCCATATTTATTACTCCCATCATACAATAATCAGATAAAACAAGATGACGTGATAATAACCATTATAGTGGGAACTGAACTACCGTGACCAGAGTGGCAAGATTGCGAAACACTAGCTAACTAGAAGATTTGCTCGTGCGGTGTACTTTGTGTGGTCTTCGAGAATAGTGTTTGAGAAGGGACGCGATAGGCCGGCTGGTTGCCCAGCTCTGCGGTCATCGTCCCACAGGCGCTCACATGTCCGAAGCGAAGCAAGAGCGCGAGCGTATGTGTGTTGGAGGCGAACCCTTAGGGCCCCGCCCTTTTTATATATGTCGTGAGTCATCACGACAGTTCCCTGATTACGACCATGACAATGCTTTTTGGAATTGGCGCTGTCTAACGCATATTTTCTGCTCTCCTGGGCTCTATCACTCACACACTGTGCTCAACACTACACAAGTGTATTGGAGAAGGAGGACTCCGAGGTGGGTAGACCACGCAGCATGCAACAAAAGTTGAAGTGTGTGATATCAGGGTGAGTGGCTCACTCACCTCTGGAAGTCCTTTCCCAAGTCTTAGTTCGGATTAAGCGCATCAAAACCAGGGCGAAGGCTGCAAACGAGGCAGGAAAATGGGTAGCAGCCCGGCGCCATCCATAAAAAGATAAAAGGGCGCAATGTGCCTCGGGGGGGGGGGGGCAGTCGCCGCGCGCGCTCTTGCGGCAACAGGAAATTCGTGAGCCAGGGGGAGTGTAGCCAATTCAGGGGGGTTGGGGGTGAGGGCAGTCACATGACATGCGTGAGAAGCTGGAATGTTCGAATTTCCTGTTGCCGCACAGCCGCGCGCGGTGACTGCCCCCCCCCCCCCCGAGGCACATAGCGCCAATGAATGTCATATTCGTAATCAGGGCATCGAATTACCCTTATAGGCAAAGTTTCCAACGAAAAATAAAATTTTGAGATTTTGGGGCAGTAATGGTGAAATAGTGCCATTTTCCGATAATAAACCACTCACAGTGCGCGCAATTAAAGCTTGAGAAAAATTATTCAAGCCCAAGGAATATAGTATTATGAGATGAATATGTGACATGAACACGACCTCAAAACTTACTTTTTGAATCGGAAAAGCGCTTAAGTCACAGAATAGAGCATACAACACACCTGATCAATACACGCCTGTGTAAATGCGGGAAGGCCATATTGCCCCCCAATAAAGCAGGAAACATTGGTTTCATTATCCCTGCGGCTTGGCATAGTCGGGAGAATTCAGACATTCTGCAAACGACTGTAAAACAAATGTTCACTAGGTCTTGATGAATGGCTAAAAACCTATGCAGAAAGTATCACGAGATGCCACACAAAAATCTACTGCACTAATCAAGGCATTGGAACCCTAAGCGCTTGCATCAGTGGAATCTCAGGCCGGTGTCAGATTTTGCGAATCCAGCGATTCGCTACCAAATCGCTGGGTACGAGCATTGCCAGCGAATCGAGCTGTGCACCAGCATTTAAGTAAATGTAACCAACACTCGCCATTGTTTGAAAGGCTGCGCCGAATAATTCGAAATTTCACCATTTCAAGCGCACGCGGCATGGACTTTCACACTCGAGAACAATAGCAGGAGTGCAACGGCAAACGGAGAGGCGAGGTCTGCCACTTTTTCAACATTTAAAGGCTCGCTGCGTACAGGCGTTCGATTCCGCAGGCACATATTTCGATTTGCTTGTGCAACGCTCGTACCCAGCGATTTGCTAGCGAATCGCTGGATTCGCTAAGTCTGACACTGACTTAAACGAGGTTGAAGGAATTTCGTTATAAAATTCTGGCGGTACTTCAGGGCGGACATCTATTTCTGGCATAGAAGCCGTAGCAAACATATTTCAAGTCAGACTGGAACTTGGGAATGTCAACCTTCGCCAAGGTCCTCTGGACTGTGCCAAGAAGTTTTGGTGGATGATGGTTTCTGGAGGAAGTGAATACTGCTCACAAACGTCGAAGTCCCTCATCTCGGCCTCAAAGGGCAAACCCGATCACTTTGCACATTCTTGCTTTTCACGCATGTCACTTAGTACTCGCTCCCCCCCCCTTTTAGCATCATGAATTCCCAGTTTCGCACTGAAAGGAGTGAGCATGAGTGCACGCCGCAATGGCCGATGTCAGACTTTGCGATTGGAGCGATTTTGCACCAATTGCAGGAGCGACGGGAGATTTACACCGCCGACCACCGATATTCGGCGCCATCAGTTCGTAAATCTCCCGTCGCTCCTGCAATTGGTGCAAAATCGCTCCAATCGCAAAGTCTGACATCGGCCAATACGACTACCCTTCTCCCTCCCCTTGGAACAACAACCCCAGAATCAAAGTGATAGGTAATATCGCGATAATGGCTTAGATCTGAACGCTTTCAGGTATCTCTCGAGAAACAGCGCAGAGGAACAAAACACCGAGCTTCTCGATGCTAAGTGGGTTGGGGGGGACCACGCGGCGGCGCGGCGCTCTGCTCACCTGGCGCTCTCTCGAGCGAGATAGTGTAAACTCAAAGAACATTCCAGCTTTTCACGCATGTCAAGTGACTGCCTCACTCCCCACCCCCCCCCCCCCCCCCGACTGCCTACACTCCCCCTGGCCTCACGGATTTCTGAACTTGCCAGGCGAGCAGAGTGCCGCGCCGCCGCGTGGTCCCCTCCAACCCACTTAGCACCAGCTTCCCCTCCCAACATCCACTGGCACTTTTGCTAGTTCAAATTTCGGGATTACATGCGCAAGAATTGCATGAAAAGATGAGTGTGTGCAGAGAAGTTCACCGCAAGAGAGGCGGCACAAACGCAGCGATTGGTTGTGTGATGGCGTCTACGCCAATTAGTAAATTCCATAGATAAGAGCGGTTTAATTTACCGGTAAAAAATGATTTTGAAAAAATATTTTTATTTTTATTTTATTTTTGAAAAAATATCTATGGACCGCTCTTATCTATGGGATTTTAGGGTAGTTGTGTTTGCTTACGTCAATTACCATTCATCTTACGACGTAGATTTTGAAAATTCGATATTCGGTCGATTGTATATACCTCTTTTTATTTCATGTTTCGAAAACCTACTCAGATCCACCGACATGTAATGAGTTCCATGAAAACAGAAATGAAAACGAGAAGAATTTGGGAGTTTCTTTATGTCGATGGGCGCAATGTGCCTCGGGGGGGACCAGTCGCCGCGCGCGGCGTTGCGGCAACAGGAAATTCGTGAGCCAGGGGGAATGTAGCCAATTCAGGGGGTTGGGGGTGAGGGCAGTCACTTGACATGCGTGAGAAGCTGGAATGTTCCGTGAGAAGCTGGAATGTTCGAGTTACACTACATCGCTGAGCCGCGCGCGGGAGGGGTACTTACCAGGAAAGGCATTCAACTTCCCATGGAACTTTGAGATGAGACCCAGATATATCGATAGAGCTTCAAACGCTGATTACAAATATGGAAACTAAAACTGCAAAATGAACCTGCCAAGGAAGTTGTGAGCAGTCAAAGTTGGCTGGAAGTAAAGCATTACACTAGCCTCCGGGCTTTCAAAGTCGCCGTGGAGTAGTGGTAGTGCTCTCGGAATTTGCGCTCCGACGGGAGGAGAGCTTATGACCTCCAGGGTGAATAGCGAGGGCACCACCACTGCTCCGCGGCGACTTTGAAAGCCCGGAGGCTAGTTTAACGCTTTACTTCCAGCCAACTTTGACTGCTCACAACTTCCTTGGCAGGTTCATTTTGCAGTTTTAGTTTCCATATTTGTAATCAGCGTTTGAAGCTCTATCGATATATCTGGGTCTCATCTCAAAGTTCCATGGGAAGTTGAATGCCTTTCCTGGTAGGACAGAACGCGACTTTTTCGCTCTTCGCAACGCGACATCGCGCGGCAGGCTGGCGCACCCGTAGCGAAAACAACTACGGTATGGAAGAACGCGCGATTGGAGCAGCTTTTTTGCATGCGTGAATTTGTAAGTTTCTGATTCCTTACTTGCCCGCGCTCACACCCATTGTATTGATAAATGCGGTGAATCACTAATTCTGTCTCATTATTGAAAACGTTTTGTGACTTACACGATTCCGGGCGATGCCACACAAATGGTGTTTTACGAATTATCGGTGAACGAGGGTTTAATAGTGTCGCTTGTGCTTGCATTTTGTGGGTTCATATTGTTGTATAGACATCTGCATAAGGGTATAACATCTTTTACGGAACGCTTCTGTCCTCATCACGGATATGATACTCATTTTTGACGCTGGCGCCATTTGGGGCCGGGTGGCGCCACAACTGATTCCCACTAAATTCGCTGTAAACTTCTGTATAGGGGTTATTCGGGGTCCTGATTTGTTGTTAGCGCTATTCGGCGCCTGCTTCCTGCTCGTCTGCGCCCTCGCACTAATTAGATCGCAATAGGACTAAGCCTTTGAGTAGTGTAGGGCTCCAAAGTGGGTAGGCCATTCCCCTGTGGTCTGACACACTCCAACTTTTGCCACACGGTGCGTGGTTTACCCACTCCGGAGTTTCACTCCCCTCCCCTAAGCTTAGTCGTAGGCGCTGTAGGTGAGAAAGCTTAGAAAAGCAGAAAGTATGCGTTAAACAGCACGAATGTGAAAAATGAGTCATATTCATGATCAGGGCCCCAAATAACCCCTATGCAGAAGTTTACAGTCGTCTCATCAAACGTCCATCAACCATTCCTCTTCCAGGTTCTCCAGAAGCTCTACCATCCATCTCTGCAAAAATAACCTACCTCCCTCTTCACTGCTAGTTAGCGGTCCACTTCTGGTTACCATTTCCTCGTTCATTATCAAATCCATGGCTATTAAGCTTCAAACTCCTTGTCGCAATCAAAGCCGACACAAATATCGCGCTCCAATCGCGCGTTCTTCCATACCGTAGTTGTTTTCGCTGCGGGTGCGCCAGCCTGCCGCGCGATGTCGCGTTGCGAAGAGCGAAAAAGTCGCGTTCTGTCCTAAGTACCCACACCCCGCGGGACTGCCCCCCCGAGCACGTTTGCGCCTGTCGTGCTGACTAGGTGAATATTAAAGCTGGTTGAAAGGCGACGAGCCTGATGGCACGAAACCTTCTATATAAATAGGCAATGGGTGCTTGTTTCTTCAAATTTTTTAACACGTTGACGACCGTGTGGTATGATGTCATACCACACTCTTTCGGCCACGTGGGACCGTGTGACATGATGTCATGTCACAGTCTTTTTTAAGCTGGTTTTCAAACATTTTAGGTAACTTATTTACGTGATGTATGCGCCATACTTAGGCATTGTTACAAAAGGCGTGGTCCCTGGAAAGAAGCTTCGGTTGATGGGCTATCGAGTTTTTCTAAAAATGTTTGAATAATGATCAAATCACAGGAATCGCTAAAATGGCCAAAATCGCATAATCGGAGACCTACCACACAAGAAAGATAACAAATACACACTTCCTGAGAAAAAGGAGTTCTCGTGGGACCGTTTGACATGATGCCATGTCACACTCGCGCGGTCAAAATAATGCGCGCGGTCCCACACGCCAGACAGCGAAAAATGGCGCGGTCGTCAACGTGTTTAAGGGGAGCGATTACAATAAAGAGCGAACGCATCGGAGAAGGAGTGAAACGCAACTATAGGGGAATTAAGGATAGTTTAGGCAGATGGAAGAAGCAGGAGAACGGAAGAATGGGTAAGGTAATGGAAGTAAGACCACCACGGATGAAGGAAGTAAGCAACAACAGTAGAAAGGGGTGATCTCGTGTAGAATAACCGACTCCCCTCAATTGTGTTCGACAGCTTCTGGCTGGCGATCAGGCCAGGAACTCAAGAAGCGGAGATGGCCGTAAGCGAACAAAGAGGCAACAAATAAACAAGTGGAGGTCGCACACGAAGCAGTGGAGGTGGTATATCGAGCAGTGGAGGTGTTTTTAAGAAGACAAGAAGGCATCGTCGAAAAGGTTGTCAAAGAATCAGGGCATTTCTGTCGTCATCAAAGCGTCGGCGGTGGCGGAACCTGGGACCTTGGAGGAGGTCTAGTGGGGAGGTGCACCTGGCGCTTATACTCGATATCGAGAGTTGGGGTAGGCGTGTCACCGGAAGTGACGTGCACTTGATAGAAGCTATGTGGATAAGCTGCTTCCAACATACATCGCTGGATATCAGCAAAGCATGCTGGCAACAGCTTATCCACGCAACTTCTATCAAGTGCACGTCACTTCCGGTGACACGCCTACCCCAACTTTCGGATATCGACTGTATGTGCCGGGAACACCGTTGCGCACTTGGTGGCTACTTTCCAATAATTTCCTCATTTTGAGGAAAGTTACAGACGAGATGGAGCAAAGACTGATCTTTTTGCAGGAATCGGCGGCAGTAATTACGAATTGTTGGAGTCACTGCTGCAAGGCAAGGATCCGGAGCAGGTGACATTGAAGGAGCTGAGCGAAATAATGGCAAGCCATTTCCAGTCAAAGAAACTAATCTTGGCAGAACGCTACGGATTATGTCGCGATCACAACGCCTCTGGAGAAGCACTGCAGGTCTATTATGCGGAAAAGCAGAAAGCTGCAGCGACATAAGAGTGAGAAGATCACAGACCATCGTGACGCCATGGTTACAATGGTGTTTATAGGGGAGGGGGGGGTTAGCCTCTGTAGAAACTAAGAAACGGTGTTTGCAAAGGGAGAATTTTACATCGAATGAAGCTATGGCGACGGCAGAGGCGTTTGAAAGAGTAGGTAGAAACGCGCTTTATTTAAAAGAATGAATTCAAGAAGTAGGAATTTCGGTAGTCCAGGCGAGAAAAAGGAGGTTTACGAAGTCAAAACAAGAAGTACCGTTCTTAAGAGCCAGAGCAATGCAAAATAAAAACTGGGTGAAAGAACAACCGCAGAACGCAAAAACACTAAACGACCGCTTGGTCGCTGCAGCTCAATGTACATGTTGCGCAGGTCGAGGGCATGCTTTTTATCAGTGCTTCAAAAAGCAAACTGCGTTTTGTACAATTGCTCTCGACCTGGGCACATGGCTAGGGCATGCCGATCAAAGGTGGCCAGCACTAGAAAAGTCTCCCTCTGGGTCAACTGGTGCGCCCAGCACCTCCGACCTTGACGAATTTGGTAGCACTGAGAATAATATTGATAAAGTTTGTCACGAAAATCGTCAAGTTCATGGAGGAGCTGGCTAGGCACCAGGCCGAGAGGTCCGGAAGGATCCAAGATCAGATTTCATGACGATGCGCCGAATAAGGTGCTCGATGCCGTTGAGGCCAGTCTTATTCGGGGAGTTGACAGTGGCTGAGACAAAGGTACTATGCTGGGAATAAATATTCATGCATGGACATAGCATAGTGACTTTGTGGATACGGTTAGCACCTTTGACGTGGAATCGAGTAGTTGGGGGGAGGGGGGGAAACTGTGGCGTCGGTGCAAGTGCCATTATTGGACGTACAATTCAACGGCCGACAGCCAGGACCTACATGTGCTTGAAGGGGGGCACCCGACCTTGTACGGTTGGAGGGGAAAATACGAAGTTATTACGATTATAGCACTGAAGATCGACTGTGGTCCCCATTATCAGTGTGCACACGAAATACAGGCTAAAAACCTGCCAGTGGTGAAGCAGAGGCTCGCCAAGATCCTGAAGGATCACAAGAGTGTATATTTAGCCCGGCCATGGAAGATGTACGGCCGTTCAAGCAACACTGAAGTTTAAAATGGAGCCGGTACCGAAGTTTTCCAGAGCACGACCGGTACCATTGGCCCTACGGCCTATAGAAGATCGTAGCAGTGAGCTGACCCTTGGAGCATCGGAACTTGGATACCGTTCGTGGAGGTCTTCCGAAACTTAGAGGTAAAGTCAAAATGGCGGTTGGGACAATTATAGATAAGAATAAACACGAAACGGAATTACGGTAAAGTCCAGTATCCACTGACGAAGCCAGACTGTATTTGTCATAAACATTTACATTTTTCACATTTGTTCATGACTAATAGTGCATAATATGCAGTTTGATTTGGATAAGGAATCTAGGAAGTATACCACGGTGAATGCCCAGTAAGGACTCCTTGAGTATAACCGGATGGCTTTTGGAATAGCATCCGCTCCGGCGATTTTCCAGAAAATAATGGAAAAAACATTAGTCGGAATCGAAGGGAGGTAGTAATTTACTTGGATGATATAACGGTCAGCGTGCACGGATAATAATACTAGGTCTGGACAGACTGAGAACAGTGGCGTACAAAGATTTGAGGCAGCTGAATTCCAGCTCGAAGCGAAGCAAATGTGAATTCCTATTATACTGATGGAATTCTCGGCAGAGTCAACCCTGCGTTGCGCAGTTCTCAACGGCCACGTTGCGCAGTTTCGCCCGATTAGACACGTTCTCTCGCGCGAACATTCACACTCGCATGCTCGAGCCGTCTGTCTCCGCCCATACAGCGTGCGTTGAGGATCTCTCAACGTGCCGTTGCGAACTGCGCAACGCAGGGTTGACTCTGATTCTCGGGCATATTGTGGATGGTGTAACACCATCCCCTCACAAAATAGAGGCAATGCAGAGAATGCCGGCACCAAGGAGTATCAAAAAATTGGAATCTTTTTTGGGCATGATTAAATATTATGGTAAATTTATACCTAATTTGTCAACGCTAACCGCTTTTTCAAATTCCTTGAGGAAGGGGAGTGGAAGTGCGTTGGAACGGAGAACGCCAAAAGGCACTCGTAGAGATTGAAAGACGATTAATCGAAGCGGATGTACTTGTCATTGAGGGATCGGATGTGCCAGTCGCGTTGACACAGAATGATTGTCATGGTTTAGGAGCAGTAAGTACCACCAAATATAATAGACGGCACCGAGAAGTAATCGTTTATTGAAAAAATGCATGGGCTCGAATGGTGTCTTCAGCAGTAGACTGCCGATCCTGTTAAGGATGACTCGTGTGAATAGCTTGTAGATTACAGACATCAGGCAGATTGGGCGATAGTTGCCAATGTCGTCCAAGTCTCCCTTTCTTGTACAGCAACACAGTCCTGCTGGTTTTCCACGGAGTGGGTACATCTTCGCATTCCGACAGGTAACGCGTGAAGAGTCGAGTCAGAGTTTTGACGATAACTGGCGGTGCATTCTTAAGATGTTCCGAATTTCCTGTTCAAAGCGGGCGCTGTACAATTTCTCAAAGACTTGATGGCATGTCGAACTGAGGGGACGACGTATCCATCCTGTTGCAGTTGATAAGTGGGCAGATGGACATGGCTATCGAAGAGATCCGAGTAGAAGTCGTGGATGACTTTCTCCATTGCCCTTCGGGATGCAGTGACTGTTCCATCCGGACGTCGGAGGCAGGTCATCTTGGTCTTGTAGCTGGCAAAGCTTCGGCGGGCATTGCGGATGCTCCTCCCAGCCTCTGCTGCTTCAGCTATACACTGCTGCTCTTCGCTCTTAAGATCTTCTTTACTCTCCGCATAGTTCTCGCACCTAATGCGGACGTAAGTTTGTGATTTTGAGTACGCTCATAGCGGCCTTCACGTTGGCCAGTGATCATGCTTCGGAGAGTTTTCAGAGAAAGGCGTCCCTTACCATTAGAAACTTCAAAATTCTCTGCCTTCTTTCCGCTATCATGAAGATTTCCAGCGAGCCGATTATTCCTCGACGATATTTTCGATGACGGTGCTGGCAAGAGAAGTGAAGTGGTCCCTGGGGCTTCGCTTCCTGAACTTCTCTCAACAGGCATCGCAAAATGAAATCTTGCGCGGAGGAACGAGACGATTGGGTGCCGAGTCCCAATGTGAACTTGTAGCGAACAGACAGCTGGACGTCGGCTATGCGATTCGGATATGAGATGGGTGGTGATGTAGCGCCGTTGGTAAGAAAGCTGACATCAGAGGGTCCAAGTCCAACAAAGAGTGAGGAGGGGCTTTTTGAATGGTACGGTGTGCGCGGGGAGGGTTTGGTCTGGAGCTGGATGAACTCGACAGTCTCTGCGCCGCTGCTTCATTGCCAAAATGCTTGTTCGGTGAGTACGAGAGTGAAGGTTGGCTTGCCGCCGGTGCATCGGTGGGGCGCCGTCTAGGCCGGTGCGAAACGCCGACGGTGAGCCTCAAAGAGTATGATCTTCAGCCTGTTGAACTGCTAATTTTTCGCTCGATGTCAAAGACGTTGCCGGATTCGTGGGTCGTTACAGCTTTCGGTACGAGCGCGATGTTTATGGGCGACGGTGCAGGTGGGTCGAGGACACCCACACCGCAACGCTACTGCGTAGGCCTTATCAATCGCTTCTGCCTGGGCTGATTTAATGTAAATTCGGTCTTGGCGCTGGCGTGAGAAGTTCGAAAAGGCTAGCAGGGAGGTGAGAATGTGAGCGGGAGAGCGGCAGAGAAGTCTGGGTGGAGAGAGCACTGGACTGAGTAGCATTGCAAAGCAGATAATATGTCGGGCGGTGGCGGAACGAGACACTTCTGGTGGAGTAAGTTCTTAGCGCTAGGATTGTGGAAGTAGACGCTTTGTCAGCGTGAGGAAGTAGAGTCTGGCGCGACTTGCGGGACTCGCCACGTCTAAGCACAGCAAAGGCTCAAGTAAGTGGGTTCTGAAGGCCGGACTTTGGCTGTCACTGTTCTTTTTCTCTACGTGCTTGGTACTTATATAGGTGCTTAACACATTGACGACATTGAGACGCGGTAACGCGTCTCACTTTGCGCACCTCGTTGGACATTGAGACGCGTTACCGCGTCTCACCCTTATCATCCCTTTTTCTAGGGCATGCGCAGCTTTTTCCCGAATTGTTTGTCTCTCTTCTATGGATTAGAACATAACATTATTGTGAACGACATAGGTCATTGTTTGTTCCAAATATGCTCAGTTTAGGTAGGAAGTTTTCAAGCTCACCGGAGAGCGGGGCGGCGTTGGATTCGATGCGAGTGTTTTCATGCGTATTCTCGAGTTGAACAAGATCAATATGAAAGACGTTGGAAGGGTAGTAAAGTAAATGCAAATCTAAAGAGACAGAAAAATACATGCTTCACTTGGTATAACCACATCAAAAGAGCTTTTGGCATCCACTACAGATAAAATGAAAAGTTTCCTTTTTCATTACCATTACATGTTCTTTAATCGGAACTTCGTCACTATATACTCTATTACCTTCTACGCATTGACTGTTACTGAGATGTTTTTGTACCACTGGTGCTTTAAAAAGTTATCAATAAAAATTCACGGATCCGAGGTGCGGCGGTCGCACTCGCAAAATCGGCCCGGTCCCACACGGCCAAAAAAGCCAAAACGCGCGCGGTCGTCAATGTGTTAAGAGTTGGTTGATTTAAGTAAGCGAGCGAAATTTTTCCCAGTCCTCTTCTAAACGAGAGTTTTTGGCTATCAGGGACAGATGTGAAATGCTCAAGAATATTTCGTACTCGTTGGCCGAACCAGTAGACTCAAAAGAGTCCCTTCAAGCACGAAGAAAGGTAAAGGGGACTGGCAGGATTCAGGAGATTCAAAAAGCCCCTTTTCGAGGCCCATAGTAGTTTGCATCGTTCTGCAAAGTCATATATTGTGCATCCGACTACCTAACCGGTGGTTCATAAAATAAGTATATGTCAGTGTAAAACAACAAGAAGAGCTGTATTTCTCGCAGGTATTGTTGATCATGTGTGCTCTGATCATGCGCATGAGCCCAGCTAATCCAAGACGATCGGAACGTATTTGCGCTGAGCGATGATTTAACAATTCAAGTCATTTGCAGGGAGTTGAAGTGGCCTAACATTGCAGAGGATGTCACACCGCTACAACAGCAGCAAAATGACAAGTTGCTGATAAAACAAAGCAATGAGCTCGTATAGGGATCTTACAATGAATCTTAGAGTCTACTACATTCAGACAGGTATGTCGAATGGCTAGTATTCTTCAAAACGGTCACTAACCGGAAGACAGAAGAAACTCTATTGTTAATGAAGTATGGGGCGTTTTTATAAGCATTAGATCATTAGTGCCTTCTTGCTGTGTACCTGTCACGGCAATAGCTATCATGCACATTAGAGAGCAGAATGCGTGAGAAGATTAAGCTACTTTTGCTGAACTAGAATCATCACTATTCCACCCTAGAATGAAAACATACCTTTTTCTGTCATGCTCTTCGGGACACTGGGGTAAACCGCTTGGTCAGGAAGGGGCTGCCGAAGAATTAGACGGTTTATGAACGTCATTTGTTGAAAGCCAACAGATAGTAAGGCTTCGATGGGAAAGACTTCCCTCTTCCAGGGTTAAGTATTGCTCCGACTTATGAAGGGTCAGGGTAGCGCGATCCATTGTTGTTATCGTACGTGACTTAGGAAGGTAGTGACCAGTTTGTTTGGGAATGATTGATGGTCTGCTAAGTCTGGCGGAAGGAGGGGCTCACGGCCTTATCGCTCTTAAGCGGACCGCAGGCGGTATCATCATATCTGTCTTAGATCATCTTTGCAGCGTAGCCGCGCTATCGTTGTCTAGGGCCGGGGTTCGTCTTTTGTGGAACGTGCTCGCGGGTTGCTCCCGGCTTGCGAACCTTTCGGACGAATGCTGCTGGCATGTTTCCTGTCTTCGAAGGACCCTTCTGATCGTCTGTAACGCCGCCCACAGCGACCGGCCTTGGCGTTGCGGGCGATGCCGCGGCCAACCTTGTCTACACTTTGGGTCTCAATGCGATAGGTACCGGCCTCTCTCTAAGGAACGTAGGCACCACTGTATAATTTTTGAATTTGAGCTCTTGCCAAAGCCGTCCTGACACAACCTTTTGCTATTATTTAAAATATACAATATTTCACTTTTAATTTCCACTTTACGCATCTGATTCACATTTGAACCATCTCATAATGTGGTCTACACTCAATCTGTAATCTTCTCATCATTGTCTCTTCCACAGAAAAAAGACTCACCCCTTAAAGTTATGTATTTACCATCGTCTCCCTCCCGGTAAACTCAATGGGTACTGAGTCTAACATTGCCTTGGAACATAATGCGCTTAATACTAGACGCCATAGCCGCTACCTCGGCTTTCTCCAATTGTGGTCAGCCTAACTTTTGCCAAGTCTTCTCATTAAGTGAGGGAGAGGTATGCCTCGGTTTCAACTCGGACTGGAATCTTCTTTCCATTCATTTCCATATCCAGCATTCGCGAAGGCAGCCAACGGGTCTATTCCTCCTTGAACGGGCATACCTCTAGCTACCGTTTCTATATCAGAGTGCCATCGTAGTCAGCCGTAGCTGTAAGCTCCATTCTGAGGACAGCCAAATCTATCCTTCAGGCGAACCTCAGGTCTTTTGGCCGATTTGCGAACATGCTGTTACAACCGCTTTTTATGCTGTTAGTGAAAGGGGATATGCCCAAATTTGCTGCAATGCTGACGCTTTCAGGCAGTTGATGAATTGGAAGTATTGCAGGCCCTTTCATTGGAATAAATGGGGGAGGGCATGCTGCAGTAGTTGTTTAGGCTGCTACAACGAAGGAAAGACGTCTGATACTATTATCTGCTGCTAGCTGCTTGAACACACAGTCAACCAACCAAACGAAACAATTCGCGCAGCAAACAAAATAAAAAAAGAAAAAGAATGATAACAAAAGAAAAAAAATCAAAACCGTTCCAATAGTTAACATAGAAATGAATCTCTCGCTATGGAGGGAAGCTGAATTGAAGTTGTTGACATGTTCTGTCTTGTTAACTACTGTTTTTCTGGAAATTTCAGCTCATTCTACAAATGTTGACATGTATTGTCTCGTTAGCTCTCCAAAGCATTGCCAGACATTACCGTTTTTGACTTTTTTATTCGTTGGCAGCAAATGTCCCCCCCCCCTCGGACGACAGACCCCGATCTCTTTAAAGCTCTGCTCTTCCTGCATTTACGCACCAGAATACTGCTCTCATTCAGGTTAAACGTGACTTTACAATTATACTAACGCTCTGACCTATTAGGTCCTCACCACAGTCGGAGCTTCCGGTGGGTTCCTCACACCAAAGAATCTGGCGGAAGACTTTGCGTACTCCCACTGGTATGGTCCCGTTTTTACATTTACTGTTGCAGTACGAGGGGTGTTTTCCTTAAACACTCTAGTGGCATTGTCTGGGGCACCCGCTAATATTCAAGCACTTTAGGCTCACTACGTAGCTCGGGCCATTCTAGTGTCTTTTGCCACACCATCTGCTGCAGCGCGCGCAGCTTCGACTGTGGGGACCGGTTATATTCATTTTAGCGGGGCTTGAGGGTCCTCCCTTCAAATGTGGGCGTTAAATTTATAGATGCTTCAGCTTGATCCAACGCCTCTTCGATGTAAGGTTCTCTTCGGGTCGAAGGATAGCCCGCTTTCTCTCTCCTTCTCGAGAGCATCCTTCCCAGCGAAAATTCTCACCACGCATACGTGAGATCGTGGGATTTCCTCAGAACTTGCACTGTCACTTGCTTTCTGCTAGGTCACGTAGTACTCGTGCTGAACTTTCCCTGTGCCCTTGTCAGAGCGTGTCGAATAAGGACTAAAGCGCTTCGCCCAATCCATATTTCCCTATCCACTGTGATATGGACTGTGTCTTATGGGTTTGGGGCACGAATGCTGAAAATTCCACCATTTTCAATTTGTCGGCCCTGCAGAAGTAACTCGAGCAGCTCATATTTTGTATTACCCACATTCTGCGGGACGATCAAGTTCTGGTCCCTCTCCCCTGTAACGTTTCTCAAGATAAGAAAGCCTGTGAACAGCTTCCACCATGTTGTGACCCTGGGACATGCGGCTCCAGATTGGCACGATCCGGTCACTTCGGTGAGCACGACTCCGGTACACTTCGGTAAAAGGATCAGCCGTTGCGGTTGTATTTCCTGTTTCTGTCCTGTAGTTTTCTTCTCCGATCTCGTCGTCAATGTGTGTGTACAGCAAATCCAGAGTGAGAAATCGTTTATTGCTGACCGTTAGCCTCTTTTATACGCTCAATCAAGGTTACATATTACTCTCTCTAACTTGGTCTCTTCTTAATTCTTCACATCCGCACGTACACAACCTCTCTACAAGTTCAGGGTTTGGACTGTGAAGCATTCACGTGACAGCGGCATTGCCTCCTTCTCGTGCATCCAAAACTAAGAGCTATCTGTTGATTCAAAGATGTGCGGAGAATAAAGGGGGTAGTACAGGAACCTTCGTCAAAGGGGAGTGGTCATAAGGGCGGCCATTTCCTCGAAGCGATTTTCACTCTGCTTCCCACAACACCGCCTCTGCATGGAAGGATGACTGAGAGTATTTTATGTTTTATAATATGGTAAGAATCTTTTTGTAGAAGTCTCCAATTATGGCAGCAGCATATCAATCTCCTCATTGTTCTTGATATTTACAATGCAGTGTTGAGCAGTGCCATTCAGACTTATCGAAAACGCATATTGAATACCTCTCTGACCGGGACAAGGTACCGACTTCTATACTCCGTTTTCGACGACAACGGAAAGAATTTCGGAGAAAATTTTATAATTTGGTAAGAATCTTTTTGTAGAAGTCTCCAATACGATTCCCTGAAAAGATTGATGGTTCGCACGGGTCTCTTCGAACCTAGGTGATCTTATCACTCATCACAATTTCACCCAAAAGACTTAAGACCTCAAATCAGCGTTGGGCGAAGGGATGATTATAATTATATAACTGTTAATATGGCAAACTTTTCGAAATGTCTTCAAACTTCGTGAAAAGTTCTCGTACTCCGGAAACCTGCCTCTTCCATATCTTCTTAAAAACATGACCCCCTTAGACTGGTGTTCCCTCACCTGTATCACCTGTCGTCCCGTTGATCATCGAATTGCTCGAGCGGGCGCCAGCAACGTCTCCATTCGTCCCTGTCGCGTGCGATAT
>MU885095.1:0-16322 GCA_036418205.1 Ostertagia ostertagi | reverse complement strand
TGGAGAAGAATCGCAAAATTTTTGGGAACAGCCTGACTTGACTCTGCTTGAAGCTTTCTCCCCCTGCAATGAGTGTGATTCCTGTAGGCCGCGCCTACTATAAAAACCGAATGCCCCCTTGATGTAAAAGACATCGACTTGAATATAATTTGGTTGTTCAGATGCCTAAGTGATGGTGATCATGCGTTAACGTCTTCGAGTACGTGTGGAGCTGAACCCAGTACACCGAAACGGATTCGTCACACTACAGACATATCACCTGTTCGAGAGCACCCCGAACACCGAGACCGAACTCTGACAGACGTACGTACTATATTCATTTTTTATATGGTCATTGCTTCAGCCATAATACCCAAAGTTATGTTTCAAAGGCTTAATAAAGAAGAAAATTGAAAATTTGCTTGAAGGTGTTTGATATTATTAATATTTATAGTAACGATTAACGGATAAAGAATAGAGCATTTAGCGTTGATCGCTCCCCTCTTGGGATGCGGCTACGCATTCTACTTCCATTTGTACATTCGTAGTGGCTTTGAATGCGATGTGGCCTATACAATGACTTGCGGGGGCCAGCCGATGTACAAGTCAGTGTTTTTATCCTCCCAGACAAGTCTGGTACCAATTAACCGACCCCGGAGGGATGGAAGGCTTGGTTGGCCCGGGCGACGACCAGGATTTGATCCCAGACCGCTAGGGGCAAGTAGCGAAGCTAGCCACTTTACCACAACCGCCCTTATGGTAGCAAAAGCAACATTACTCTCAAATAAGTAGTAATAAAAATTATTTAGGTGGCAACTCCTCGAGATCGGCTTGTAACGGAGACATCTCAAGAGGAATTCCCTTCGTTGAACGAAATCGAAGATGATGTTATCGTTGACGTTTGTGAACTTGAGGAAGAGGATGAGGACGACGACGATGACGAAGATGAGGACGATGGCGAAACCGGTCGATAACGTCAGCTTTCCAACAAAGCACTGCTTATGTGTATGAGCATATATTTTTTGACTATCTCAGGTCGTGAATATGAATAATCACGGAAAATCAGCGTGAGCTCTGAATCTGCTTCTATTCAAAACCTACCACTTTCACCCGCTCTAACTGCCCTACCGTACCCGTACAATGCTACCGTAACCACTGCATCTTGAATGTTTTGCTCGTTATTGACCCAGCATTGTTCTTTCTTTCAACTTCGACAAAAACTTTATGAAGTCGATAATAAATCGATGAAACCATCGAAATTCTTCAAATGCCGTCTTGGCCTGTCGTTTTCTTGGTAAATGGAGACTGGACCTCCTTATGTCACGTGTGCTGAATAAAGCCCACTTGAGAAACTTGCTAGATGGAACCCGCAAATTTTTACTTGATTATCTGTTGATTATTACTGCACTCTCTTCAGATTTCTATTATATATGTTACTGCGACAGATGTTCAGATTTTCTACTGTCAATCTGTACTACTAGTCGATTGGGGAACTGTGACATGATTCATGTAAGCGACATGTGTCGCACTATGTTAACCCACCCTTTAATTTGTGCCGATTGATCGGTTTGAACATTCTGGCGCTGAGATCAGATATACTAACTAGTCATGAAAAGCCGATGATTCTCTTTTATGCTTTTCTTTTCGGAAAACCTCTAGATCGATTTCATTACAACGAGTACAGTTCACGTGTATATTTAGAATGGTAGAAGAATTCATTATTGGTAAACTCATATTTTTATGAAAATATTGCTATGAGATTCGGTCATATTGTCGATTATTTCGCTAAGTGACGTAAAGAGTTTTATCTTGTTTTACGTTTTCACGGTTTACATTGATGGTATCGGTGGTTCAGTGGTAGAATGCTCGCCTGCCACGCGGGCGGCCCGGGTTCGATTCCCGGCCCGATGCACCATATGCGATCGTGTGGTTCACGGTACCTCAAACTTGGGTAATTAAACTTTAATAACTATTTTTCTAACATAAATGCAATATAAACATAATGTATAGAAACCAAGACATATAGCATCAACTGCAGGAGTTTATATAAGGAGCAAAGTATGAGCCACTCGAGGCGCGAGACAAAATAATGCATGATAAACTGTGTGAAGCAAATGGAGCCGTCAAAGCATTTTCTCTTATACAAGACAAAAGTACATTTTGTAGCAGAGCTATTCGAAGCGTAAGACTATGTGACTAAATGGAGCCGTCAAAGCATTTTCTCTCATACGAGACAATACAAAGTCTCATTTCGTAGCAGTACTATCTGCTATACTCCCCAGGCGACTACGAGCTCTTAATCATCTTCATGCGATGAGTCTGCGTGTCGACTACGTTGGAATTTTTCGTGTTCTCGTCGTGTTGACTCACTACGCTGGGTGCTGTTGTGCGGTCTGTCGGCCTCGATATGATTCAGTGCGTCGAGCGCTTTGCGAATCTGTCATCGTATTGGTTACGTCCCTTTCTGTCGTCTGGTAGTGAATGCTCCGCTGTGTAGAGGTTGGCCGAAATTTTTTCCACTTGACTTGTCATTGAATCAACTTTTCTTTGTAGCTTATTCATGTATTGCGAGAGCATTTCTTTGAGGTCATCACACTTAGCACTCTGTGCGACATTTGTTTCAGTTATATCAGATACCTTTGCGTTATCTTTCATTGCTTCCTCTAATCTCGTGATGCGTTTTTCGAGACCTTCGATCTTGGCGATCGTCGAGATTGTATTTTTGGAGATGGAGCGCAGCATTCCCGTGACGTCTTGATGATTTCGTTCTTTCGTATCTCTTGCTGAAGCGACTTGTTTCTCTATTGTTTTGATGGAGTTGGCGATTTGCATCATTCCATTGGACTGTTGAAGAGCTTCTGCGGTTTCCTTGAGAAGTTTACTTCCTTGTAGGAGAAAGATTCTCAACGGACTCGATCCGGAGCGTGCCCTCTTCGGTGATAGTGGTTCATTGACGATGACAGATTGACGCTTCGATGATGGGGGCTCGATGTCCCTGGCTTTGACAACTGTAGATTGTACTCTTTTGGTTGACTCCATCTTCTTTTGTAGACGTGCTGAAGAGAAAGAGTATTGGATATAACAGAAGCAGATGACGAAAAGCGTGCGGAAACGAGGCGAAGGTGTATAGTAAT
Organism: Ostertagia ostertagi; assembly: GCA_036418205.1. Classification (NCBI taxonomy): domain Eukaryota; kingdom Metazoa; phylum Nematoda; class Chromadorea; order Rhabditida; family Trichostrongylidae; genus Ostertagia; species Ostertagia ostertagi. Next base: position 13,209 of record MU885095.1, on the reverse strand, counting down.
AAGACGAAGAATTAGCGAAGCTATAGGTTTTTCGTTGGACTTTTTTCTTGCGAGTGCATGCAACGGTATGTCGAATAGAGGATTGTTCGCAAGCATCTTGTAGCTAGCCGTATGGGAAGCCAAAGGAGACGTATTGTGAAGCAAAGAATTCGTAGTCCATAGGACCAAACAAATAGATATCCTGCTATTAGTGCTACTGTTAAAGCGGCCGCAGCGATTACGACTTCCTTGTACCAATGGCTGAGAATTTCAAAAATGTGTTTGAAGTCTGGAAGAGTAAGTTCATTGTACAAGCTGCTTTCTCCCTTAAGAATTTTTCTCGCTGAATCATGGATAGTTTGCGTCCATTGTAGTACCCCTGTTATTTCGAAGGTGTTCCTTAAGGTACCGCATGACACTTGGCATACTTTTTTGATCTTAGCTTCTGTATGATGAAATCTGAGATTAGACTCGATTCCGCCTTTGTGGCACGGAACTGTGAAGAACTCTTTGTCGCATTCCACGGTAGCCATTGTCGCTTCTTCTGTTGTGGTACAACTAACTTTTGCTACCGCTCCGCGAAGACAGTTGTAACATCCTGTAGCGATGGTGTTTGGTATCCTACAGTCGGCATTCGAAACTACTGTTTCACTTTCGTCAAATTGGTCGTCCAGTTGAACGATCACCTCTGCAGTGACGAATGTTGGTATGACAGCGAGGACCGAAGAGCCCCTTGAATCGCTTTTCTTCAGTGTGATCCAGGGACGCTCTATGGGCAGACGATTTTCAACTTCTTCAGTGAAGATACTTGCGATATTAGGGTCGTAGCAAGCGCAATTAATTTTGTTCTCGGCAGGCTGGCAAACGCAGTTGTCGTTGATTGTGCAATGAAGGTCTCTAGCTGCTTTCAGGGATCCACATAGTAGATTGGGTTTTACGTCTTTGGTCCAGATTGCTATCTCTTCTCCATTCGAAACGAATGTAGCTGACAATACTGGATTTGGCGGTGTTGAGATCGACGTAAATGTGATCCGCATTTTTCCGACATTTTGAGGGATCGTTGGTTTCAGTGAGACAGACATTCTTTTCTCGCTTCGTGGGGTGGTGACGGAAATTTGGATCCTAACTTCTTCTTCCCAATGAGGACACTTGAACAATTCATATACTCGCCTGTCTAGGGGTACATTGAATATGCGATAAAACAAGCATCCGCTGCTCAGGTAGAAGCATCCACATCCTGGGCCACCGCAGCTTTCAACGCAGTATGTCTTGCCAGGGAAGATGTTTCCTTTATGGAGCTCTGGGATTCTCGCTGTGTGATGAATTTGTTCGCATTTCTTCTTCACACATGATCCCGTATGGGCGCACCTTTTCGAGTCAATGACTTCCTGTTTCGTATGTCGTGTAAACATAATGTTCTCTTTGACACACTTTAAGTGAAGACCTCTCCATTTAAAGCGTAGTTCTTGTATCATGGTCTTATTGCTGATAAGGCGAATGCAGGCTTCCTGATTGAAGGTATTCAGTTTGAGAACTTCGTTGAGTGTGATCTTACAGAGTTGTCCTCCTTTGGGTGATAACGAACAAGATTTCGTATGATGAGTGAAGACATTGATTTCTTGGCAAGCTTCTGTTTGGCAGACTATTCCCACTATTGTTATTGCGATAATGGGTGTATCCAAGATTGAACTGACATCATATCTGGTTCGGTTCTCTGCGTACCTTCTTCTTTTACCTTCTTTCAGCAGCGTGAATAGACAACGTAAAAGTGAAGGGCACATCATGCAGAGTGAGAAGAGAATCCTGATAGTTATATGGCATGGTCTTGTTATAAAGCGAAGGCTTTGATATGCCAAGTAGAGCGACATGGTGGTCAAATAGATGACTATGGTCGCTGCTGCTATAGCAGCTTTCGGAGAGCAGTGGGGGTTGAGTACGTTAGCGGTGCATAGCCAGCAGTTGATTTTCTGGCAAAATGGAGCTGGGGCACATGTTTTTTCAATCATGAGCACTTCTTTTCCGTCGGTAGTTTTCCATCTAACTGTGTATTGATGAAGGGTTAATTCTGGTTCGATATTCAAATTTTCCTGTAACGGCGGATTTTCTTTTATGGAGCACAGGTTTTCGATGCACAGTTCGTATCTTTTTACGTTCGTGGAAGTTAGTTCGACCCCTTCATCCGTGCATTTTATGCTAGCATTGTGCGGATTTTGAAAGTGTCCAGCCGCCGTAGGTAGCAGGAGTTGAAAAACACTCATGATGAGGAGGCTAGTTGTTAGCGACGTCATACTAATTGTGGATTGATCTTGATGTGAAGAGTCTCCAAATGTTTTCTTTCGAGGCCGAAAATCGTAACGTGGAGATGGTGTAGTGATTCCGTCGCTTTCATGCTCACCGTTTGTGGTCATTTTCTTACTATCATTTCCGGGGTCTTCCATATTTTTGGTCTTGTGTGCATGATCGTCGTCGTCTATTTCCAATGGTATAAGGAGATTCACTGGGCGTTTTATCTTGCGGCCGTTCGGAAGTCTGACTTCGGCTTCGCGAATCACGTTATTGTGGGAAATTTTCACATCAGTAATTCTTCCGATCTTCCATGTGTTTCTGGGGAGGATAGGATCAGCTATAAGGACTACCTTGTCTTTTGATGGTGTTAATTTTTGTCCTGTGTTGCCGTCATGGTTAATTTATGACTTTCTCGCAGGCTGCTTAAGTAGTACTTATTCCATATTGTCCAAAAGCGTTCCGTGTTCCTATAACTAGATTTGAGAGCAGCTTCTGTTTGCTTGCGAGTCCGGAGTAAGATAAGCTCTTCTGAGGGTAAGTATGAGGAGTCTCCGTTTTCTTCACTCTCCGTTTTGAATGGGTAGGTGACGATGATATCCCGCTGAATAAAATCGACTGGTCGTAATATTGGAATTTCTTCAAAATTCTCTTCTTGATACGTGAGTGGACGGCTGTTTAGGCTCGCTTCTATTTCAATGAGAAGTGTTTCGAGTTCTTCTCGAGTCATTTGAGTTCCACTCATGACCTTATACAGGGAGTATTTGATGGATTTGATCAGCCGTTCATAAAAAGCTCCCTGCCACGGAGCATACGGAGTGATCGTTTTCCATGTAATCCCTTTTGTGGCCATTGTTTTAGCTAGCATCGGGTCGTCAATGACAGGAAGGACTGCATTGCGAAGAATTTCGTCGCCAAGAAGAAAATATTGTCCATTATCTGAGATGATGCTTTTTGGAACCCCTCGCCTTGCGAAGAAGCGTCGTAATGAGTGGAGCAGGTGAGTAGTCGTCATGTCGATGACTAGTTCGATATGAATTAGTCGAGTGGTTTCACACGTGATGATAATTCCGTAGAATTTCTTCACGACGTCATCATTCTTTGCTGTTATAGGACCGAAGTAGTCAATTCCCACATTTTCGAACGGTCGAGTTCTTGTTACGCGTTCTTTTGGTAAATCGTCCATGTCAGGATATCGATATGGAAGATTGTTCATTTTTTGGCATGGTATGCAGTATTTTATGATCTTTTTCACTTGCTGGCGCAATTTTGGTATCCAGTATTTTTGGCGAACGTTGGCCATAGTATGCCCAGTCCCACAGTGTAAGTCCGTGTGTGCGTCTTCAATGATCATTTTGGCTAAATTTGTTTTGGATGCAATGAGAACACGTTGTCTAGATTCTCGCAAAAGACGTGCGTTGTTCAGCCGTACGCGACACCTTAGGATGTTATTTTCATCAAGTTGAGGATTCAGCTGTTTGAGAACCTTCAAATGTGAGATGAAAAATTCGTCTTTTGGTGGTTCTTGATGATTACCGCAAGAGCTTTTTCTCTTTCGATTGCGTTGATGAAAGGTGAGTGTTCCACAGGACATAATTCTGGGACACTCCTTTCAATGCGAGCACGTGATTTCGGGTTGAGCTTCCTTATCGTCATCCTTATAAAATGAAGAACGTTAGCTACTGTTGTCTGGCACGATGATAGTTTGTTATGTCGTTTCCAGTCTAATAATTCTGACGGTTGACTTTCTGCTGATGGAGAGGTCCTTACAGGGGTTGAGCTGCAATCGTTGTTGCCATTTTCTTCTGATTCATTTGGGAGGCGCATAAGTCGTACTTTGTTAGGCCACTCATCAGTTGGTGTAGTAATGAATGTTGGTCCGGTCCACCAAATGTGATTTTCGAACTCATCTTTTGTTACTCCTCTTGTACCGCAATCGGCCGGGTTATCACAAGTGGGTACATAACCGAACGAAACTGGTATTGGGATGCTCTTGACGATGTCTCGAATTTCCCTTGTTCTGTTTCGTACTAAGACTCCTGCGGTCCTGTCAGACTGTATCTTAGAAATCCAGCTGAGAGTAACTTCGGAATCCGAAAGTATTATTATATTTTCGATTGTCGACTTTGATCTGATAGCATTATAAATGGATAGGGCTAGCCTGGTTGCCATTGTCAACGCATTTAGTTCCAGTTTAGGGATGGTAGAGTTTTCCTTAATAGCTGGTAGCTTGGACTTTCCAGCTACTAGATGAGCCACGTTATTGCTCACCAGGTATGCGCATGTTGCCATAGCTTGTGCGCTTGCGTCTGCGAAAACAACTAAACGTGCAGATTGGCCGATTTCTGCTATTTTCCTTGGTGTTCTGCGCTGAAAACCTTCTGCATTTCTGACGATTTCATTCCATTGTTGTTGGTGATTGATGGAGAGGTTTGTATCCCATTCGTACCCTTCTTTCCATAGTTGTTGCAGAAACTGCTTTCCTTTCAGGGTTAACGGTGTTAGCCAACCATGTGGGTCATAGACTGCAGCGACTTGCTCTGATATTGATCGTTTCGTGCACGTCTTTTTGGGTGGGTATGTGCAGGTCAGAGTAAGCTCGTCTTTTTCTGTGTTCCATGGTATCCCTAGGACCTTCTGGAGCAGGTTAGAACTGCGATCTTCCTGATTTATTCGAGCGTTTACTTCGCAACTATTCGAGCAGAATTCGCGGAGATTCATGTTCATTTCTGCAAACATTTTCTTGGAGTTTGCGTAGAGATCGAGAGCTTCTGTTTCTGATGAGGCTGTGAGTATAACGTTGTCGACGTACGTATTCTCCAATATGTGTTTTGCCAGATCTGTGTTAGGTGAGTAGTTCAGGAGATGGTGTCGTAGAGTTCCGGCTAGAAGAAACGGGGAACAATTAAGACCAAATGTCACTCTCGTGAATCTGTAAGTGACGAGGTTCTCGGGAGAAAGAGGCTGGTCGATATGTCGAACCCATAAAAATCGAGTCGCATCTCTGTCGTCTTCTTGAAGTCGGACTTGTAAAAATGCCTTCTCCACATCACTGAGGATTGCTATGTCTCCAACTCGAAAGCGATGAAGAAGGTCACATAGGAGAGGAAGCATTACTGGTCCCTGATTCAGCATGTCATTGAGGGAAGGGCAATTTTTATGATGAGCGGATGCGTCGAAGACCACGCGCAATTTTGTGGTATTCTTGTGTGGTGTCAAAATGGCTTGGTGTGCCAGATAGTGGATGATTCTTCCTCCATGTTCTGTTAATTCATCCACTTCCTCAATGATTTGACTTTCGAGCTGATTCATCATTGTATCGTGGTACTGTTGAAGAAGTACCGGATTGTTTTTGAGTTTCTCCATTGTATTGTGGAGTCTCTTCATGGCGATTCGTTTGTTGTCAGGGAGATTTTCTGCACCTTCTTTCCATGGTAGTTGAACATAGTAACCATCTTCTTTCTTTTGTATGGTGTCAGTGAATTTTTTCCATATTTTTTCATCCATTTCTGCTTGTTCTTGGCCCTTAGGTCCAAGAAATTCTTGCACTCCCGATGCTTCGAAAGTACAAAATCGTTCCCAATCGTTTCGAGCGTTTACTTCGTATCCTGCCTCTAGCATAAGTACATCGGAAGTGTGATCATTTTTTTCTAGAGACCTTTCCTCTTCTTCTTTTTCCTTCTGCTCTTGTTTTCTACCTGTTACCAGATAGCCTAGTTTGGAGGGAACCACTTGCACACCTGATGGTAGCGTTTGCTGAATGCTGAATCCTTTTTCTAGAAGACTGAAAAGGTCAGCACAACCCAGTAACACCTGCGGTTCAACGTCGGTTGTTGACATGTCAATTGAAAGCCTGATGTTATTTTCAAAAAGATATTCTCTATCGGCTTTGGTAAGTTTACACTGTTGCCGAGTTTCCATGATTCGTGGGATGCGAGTGACTCTGTAGATATGAGGGGCTCCGTTTTGATCCCACATTTGGATGGACGTAACTCCACATTTTTTCATCTGCTTCATGCAACCGAACGTCGTTATTGTTAGCTCTTCAGAGCTCATGTCTTTCAGTTGGAGTCGATCGGCTAGCTCCTCTTTTATAAACGAGCGGTCCGCGCCGGTATCGAGCAGGACGTAGATTGATTCCAATGATTGCGTCGCAGGATTTAGGACCTGTGCTCGACCTGTTAGGATCATTGTGTCGTTGCTCCCTTTTATGGTAGTGAAATTGAGGGTGGTTGAAGTGGTCTCTTTATCTTCGTTAATGGAAGAGGCAAGATTTATTCTTGCTTGTGGGATTTTCTTTGCTGTTGACTGAGGTTTCAGTGGAGGAGCGTTCAACGGGGGCTTGGTGGAGCTCTGTTGCGGATTTTTCAAATTGACAGCCTTCATACAGATGGAGGTATGATGGCCGTGTTTGCTGCAAATTGTGCAGTTTCCTTTCGTACACTGTGGAGTGGCGTGGTTTCTACTTCCGCAATTGTGACAGAGTTTGTTTTTCTTCATAATCTCCAAACGTTCTTCTCTTGATGGGAATGCGTCACAATTTTTTGCGGGGTGGCCACTCTTGTTACAGTAAAAACAGGGAACATCTCCCTTCGACTGCTTTCTTATTGACGAGTTTGGTCTGTATTCCTTCTTGAAGTGCGAGTTGGCGAACTCGTTGATGTTACCGTAATGCTTTTCAACTTGTTTCGAAATTCTTATTTCGGCTTCAATGTAGTCTTTCGCAGTCGCCAACAGCGTTCGTGTGTCCCACGTTTCGGTAGACAGTTGCTGTTTTTGGCGTAATATGTGTCTCTGAATTGGTTCAGAGAATTTTCCCAAAAGAAGCTTTTGGAAGAAACTGTTATCGATGTGTTCTCCTTTCAGCTGTAACTGACTTGTCAGAGAGAAAAGCTGTTCATAGAGCTTTTGCTGATCCTCAAGTCGATCGCTCCGAGCGCGCAACATTTGAGCGTTTCGCAAAAGCTGATCGACGAGAGATTGAGTATTTCCGTACTTCTCCTTTAAATGGGCGACCACCAAAGGGTAAGTTTGACGAGAGATTTCAAATTGTTTGATGTTCTCTTTGGCCTCCCCTTGAAGTGCGTCCAGAAGATAATTCATTTTGTAGAGATCGTCATTCCGGGAATGTACGGAATGTTCGAAAGCTCCCCAGAATGTTTCCCATTCCCATATTTTCCCTGTGAATTTCGGGATAGGGATAGGCGCGAGTTTGATTTTTGCCATTTTCGTGCTTTGAAAGTCTGATGTGCACTCTTCTGCTTCTTGCAGTTCCTCGTAGAGGACGTTGAGTGTAGTGACGGCTGTGCGTGCTTTTTGAAGGAGTTCTTGTGCCGCTTCTGAGTTGGATTTCACCTTCTGAAGGATTTCGTCCAATCTGGGTACGTCAGGACTGAGATCATCGGCAGTCTTGACGTATTTATCTAGAGCGCAGTCGGCGTTATTGATTTCAGACTGGATTATTGTTTTTGCTTTGCGGATTTTTTGCTGAAGGACTTTACTGTATTCTCGTCGTTGGGCTTCGTTTGTCGGCAGTTCGATTCTAGTTTTCAGAACATCATCACATTCTTGTAACACCACAGAGAGACGAGAACTGGCTTTGGTAACGATTCCCTGACGAGAAGACAGTGAAGACGTCATCGCTGCGCTTAGAAGTGTCGGCTATTTGGATGACAATGGTAGCGATACGGTAGACTCAAAGCGATTTGGAAGTCGTAGTCGCACAGCAAGCGAAAGCAGAGAGCGTGCAGGAAGCGAAGAGGTGCGTGCTGTGATAACCCACGTCGTCTGGGATGATGTTTCGTTGAGCTTCTTTTCGTTGAGCTTCTTCCTTGTATTGCGAGGCTTATATCGACACGTGGCTTAAGGCCGATGCACCATATGCGATCGTGTGGTTCACGGTACCTCAAACTTGGGTAATTAAACTTTAATAACTATTTTTCTAACATAAATGCAATATAAACATAATGTATAGAAACCAAGACATATAGCATCAACTGCAGGAGTTTATATAAGGAGCAAAGTATGAGCCACTCGAGGCGCGAGACAAAACAATGCATGATAAACTGTGTGAGCAAATGGAGCCGTCAAAGCATTTTCTCTTATACAAGACAAAAGTACATTTTGTAGCAGAGCTATTCGAAGCGTAAGACTATGTGACTAAATGGAGCCGTCAAAGCATTTTCTCTTATACAAGACAAAAGTACATTTTGTAGCAGAGCTATTCGAAGCGTAAGACTATGTGACTAAATGGAGCCGTCAAAGCATTTTCTCTCATACGAGACAATACAAAGTCTCATTTCGTAGCAGTACTATCTGCTATAATCCAATCCGAAAAAGTAAATACGCACATAAACTAGACGATTCTCTATCGAATGCTTACTAGAACTGCCCAAATTCCAGTATAAAACACGCTCGTTGGGTTGTCGTCCCGCCGAAAGTACAACTTTTTCGCTACATTGGCACTATTTCAACGGCTGTATATCCTTTTAAGGGCGATTATGTACTAAAGTAAGAGCAGATTTGAAATCACTGCTTTTCTCTTTCTAAGAAAAGTGATTGATTAGCGTTTCTCAACTTTAAAGGTTACATGTTTATAAATTTAACCCTGAAGAGTCCGTTAACGCAATGTTGAATGGTGTACACCTCCCTGTAAATGCGCACGGACACTTTCAGAATTCTCTCGATTGTTCCTGAATTGAGGTTGTTTGTCCAAGGAGCCGTAGTTGAAGCGCGCGCAACAACTAGACCCTTTCTCGGATGCGCCGTGTACCTCACATCCCTTCAGATTCGGGGTCTTACTTGAAAGATGAAATATCTCTTGGAAAGCGTGCGAAATTCAGATTCTTTAACTTGTGTGGTGATAAAACACTGAAGTAACTAAGAATTACCGGACGCCTCAGAATCACGAAAATTTTGTGTGGGTGAAATATCATTTTCATTGGAAATCCTCTGGCCTGGCATCGACTCATCCTTGATATTTGTCTTCCGACGGTGATGATCCCACTGCGAGGATTTTGGGATTGATCTCTTCCACCGCGACTCATTACCATACTGTACTCCTCCTCAAACGGCAATGATGGATAGTGAATCAAAGAGTTCATAGTAGGTCGACCTTGAACATGTTGTGTTTGGAGCTGATTCGGGCTCATGGCGTGTGGGATACGAACTCTACATTTTCCGTCCTTGCACTATTCAGAGAATGTCCCAGTTCTGTATCGCTCTGTTGCATCAAATTGCTCTGAAAAAAGGCTTCACGGTCTATCCAGATCCCATTTCAATAGCACCGGTAGAGCATCGAGGTTGCCACTCATGGAACCGTTGGAGTTTTGATCATCTTTAAATGAAAAAGTCAACGCTTAGTAGAGTGAAGCGCCGGTGCACCGTGAGTTGAGAGAGCGTGCCCTCGCTCATCTTCTGGCTAATCCTTGGTGTAGCATGACTTGCGGAACATTCCAAGCAGTACTCGTAAAAATTATGGGCACGAAGACCTTTTCGCGAAATCGATGTAATATCCACAACAAGTAGCGAGACAACGAGCTGGATGGTTGGCTGAAATTGCAAAGGTGGATGCTACGTAAGCAAACAAACATGTTGCGGATTTTTCGGATCACAAAAATTTTCTAGCATCAAATGTAATTTGTTGCAAGGCTTATAGACCAACCCAGTGAAAGCTGAGCAGTTGCACAAGCACCTTTTGAGAAATCATGTTGCCCACTCGGAATGTAGTGATGCCTGTTGAGCCACCCAACAAGTGTGTCTCTGATAATTTTTTCCAAGACCTTCACCGCCACTGAGGTCATGCTGTTGGGTCGGACGTTACTCACTAATCGGGTGCAGGGAATATTGGGAGTAGCGGTAACCAGCGCTTCTTTCCACAGAGATGGAACTAATACGATTAGCAAAGATATTAAAAACCATGGTTAGATGTTTGTAGAGACTTCTAGCCCAACTCTTGTATAGTAATTGAGGGATTCCATCAGATGTAGCAGAATTTGTGGATTTCAGACACAACAATTCATCTCAACACGTCACTAGGGATTATAGTGATACCAGTTTAGCTCCGCACACTACCGCGTGCATGACACGGAAGGGCTCCGTAAAGCTGGCCAGCCGGAGGAGCGTTAGGTTCCGCCGCTAAACAATAACTTGCTTCGTGAAATGCGTTAGCTGGCCTTCTACAGAATGCCCATTTTTAACCAACCGTCTGATACGCGCGGTGGAGTGCGGAGCTAAAGTGGTGTCTGTAAACAACCACCATTCATTGGATGTCAGGATGATTTAGCGGTCGAATAATATTGATTGCAATAGAAATAGCACATTATCGTATATCGCTAAACATCCATCATACATTCTTAGGGATTTTGGGAATTTAGCGGTCGAACGGTATTTCATGTTGATGACAACAACGAGATGATACTGAAGTGAAATGCGTTATCTAGAACCACGGTTTCAAGCGATCCATATGTTTCCAAATACCGTAATTATCTGCCCTTATCACCTCCTGTACCCCACCGAACATGTTCCCGTCCCACCCTGTACATCACTTCTTGGAACCAACGCCCCACTGCTGCTGGGACGCGCGCTATGAATTTCGTGAAATTTGCGTTTCAGCGCCTCTTATCAACCCTTATCAGCCCTTATCACTTTCTGTACCCCCACCGAACATGTTCCCGTCCCACGCTGTACATCACTTCTTGGAACCAACGCCCCACCACTGCTGGGACACGCGCTATGAATATCATGAAATTGGCGTTTTGGCGCCTCTTATCAGATCTTATCAGTCGGTATCACTTTCTAAACCCCACCAAATATGTTCCCGTCCCACGCTGTACATCACTTCTTGGAACCAACGCCCCACCACTGCTGGGACACGCGCTATGAATATCATGAAATTGGCGTTTTGGCGCCTCTTATCAGATCTTATCAGTCGGTATCACTTTATAAACCCCACCAAATATGTTGCCGTCCCACCCCCTACACCATACTCAAAATACAGCGTTCCATGCCTGCAGCGAAGCGCGCTATGAATTTCGTGACAGACGGACGTACGTACAGACACACACAGACAGACATACTTAGCGAATTATATATAGTAGGATGCTTCAGCGGTTCTCTAGGGGAAACTAGGTGGCTCACAGCACCAGTCAAATAAGCATCACTTTGAGGCGTGAATACACTCGAGAAGTGTCGAGCTAGAATGTCGGCCTTTTTGGAGTCGAAATAATGCCAGACTCATTCATATCAGCGAAGAGAGTTTTTTGTTCGCTCGTAAATCTTCGTACGTAGGCACCTAGACACTGGCTTACGGGGGGCAATAAAAAAAAAGACATTTTGCCAACGTCGCACCTCAGCATTTTTTCGTCGCAGAAAGTGTCGTCGCTGACGGGAGTTTACAGCAAAATATTCCTCAAATGCCCCTCTATTAATAGACGCAAGCCCTCCTCCACTGCCCTCACCTTTTCAGAATATGACGTCATCTGCCAACGTGGCCGAGCTCGCGCGGACCTACAGTGAATGCTCTAGCTCAAAGCTCTTACTTAATTTCTTGAATCGATTCATCGTTGGATAGTTTCCTAGGAAAATTAGCTCCCTAATTGAACAAGGAACACCACCACCCCTTCCAAATTTGTGATCAAATCTTAAAGTGATATAGGTTAAACCCGCGCTCACAATTTCGGAATCAGAATAAACTTTAATCAGAAATATTCTCACTCAATCAAGTTTCAGTAACCACAAAATTTTGACTTCAGGCTGATAATAAATAATGGCACTGATGCAACTTATTGGACAGACTCCGTGCGTTAAAAAAACATTACATGCTTGCGATTTGCTTATGGCTGCTTGCCTGTTTCCCGAATGAGGTACCAAGGATTTTAAGGATACGAGATTATTCACATTTTTTAGCGCATCCCGATAGACGACCCATCTCTTTTGACCCATCACTACTCCGCCTTTTAGCTTTCTGTCAAAGCTCGAAATCACGCTTTTGTTCTTCCAACGCCATACCTTTACGTACAAAACCTTCAGAGAAATTAGAAGAGCGCAGAAGACAGGGCTCTGTTGAACATAGGTTACGCAAGCAACTTCCATTCAGAATCGTAGTGGCATCCAAGTGTGATTTGACCTGTACAGTGAGTGGTGGACTGGTCGATGTATCAGGCACTATATCTTGCCAGACAAGTCTGGTATTATTTCACAGAAACTGGTTAGGCTCAGAAGGAATCCGATATAGGGCTCGATATCCGAGCTCGTCATATTCAGCACCACTTGCCGCTAATATTTCACCACAACAAGGAGATGGTTGGCGAATATCTTGGCTATTCATATTCAGTTTAATTTGAATTTTGAACTTGAGATAGCTCGAGCGAGCTGAAATAACGAGAGATGCTCCATGTATCATTTCATTCAGCAGTTGTTGTGCAGTTGTTTACTGACAGTTTGGACCAATTAGCAATAAATACACCAGAGAACATTTATGAATATAGTTATTAGTGTGTTTTGGTGTTTCCTTGTGTTTAATCAACTGAGAATTTATAAGACAACTTCGAAATTAACGGTCAGCGATTTTCGGAGTCTTTCATCCAAATGCTTTCTACTAACAAGATTTATCGTACTTTCTGTTTATCCTGGGGTGACCGAAGTTAGTCTGGTCACGCGGGATCAGCAACCTAAGATTAATTAATTAAGACTAAGATTAACTAAGATTAATCCACCTTACTCGATACAATATTATCTGGCACCACTTCCACAGCATTGGTAAGATCCGAATCCCCTCTTGCAGTGAAGGGGTTGCCCTGAATTTCAATTTTCGTGTTGCATACCATTCTTGTATGAAATATTTTGTTATTATCTGAACTATGACTTAAAAGCTATTGCGACTGTTAACATGGAGATCATCCATTGCAGTTTTATGGTTCAGCTCACCGTAAAGGTCTCTAGCGGACA
>MU885094.1:0-10352 GCA_036418205.1 Ostertagia ostertagi | reverse complement strand
TGTCACAATCACATGTATGCGCCAAGCCCAATAACTCTCTGACTGCCAAATAAGTCTTTCAGAATGCGAGACCTTTTAACAATTAATAGTTATATTAAAACCAGCTGGGCTTGATATGATATCTATTGCCTTGAGAGATTTCAGAGCCTCAGACAAAGTGTGCACATTTACACCCCTAGATGGGTTAATCAACAGTTAAACACAAATGGGGAGATTCATAGCAGTTCTGGATGCCGTGCGAAGATCACCAGAGATATCAAAGGTTACCATCATTGTTGTAAGAGGTTTTGATACCACCGTTCTTGATTTCTGCTCAAGTTACGCCATTTCTTCTGCAACTGACTCATTGATGAGCAATCCGTTCATCAGTGGATGTTACAACGGTGTGGCAAAATAACGGAAGTTTAACACTACACCACTAGTCCAGTGATGAGCGGAAGGAGATATGTTATTAAAAAGTTAAACAACCATAAAAAACACAGATCCATACTATTAAAGAAGCGATGGAGAGAAAAATATTCGAAGAACTTGTTATCGAGAGGAAATCGAAAGGAGAGACGTGTTCAGCTACAGCAAATTGATGTAGATCTCAATACAGAGCGATGACCTTAACAAGTGCAAATGTGAGAGATGGTAACATTAGATGAGAAGTTCTGTTACTGCTCGTTACAGTCAGCTCATATCTTTTACGTAGCTGACCAGCTAAGAAGAGAGCTTTGAATCCCTTTTTACAGCAAAAACATGAGAAAATGGAAGTGAAGTGCTTAGGATATGTGGCTGTGAACAAGATTGGACAGCAAACCCCACTTCACTTATCACATCCTGATTTAGGCTTTCACACATAGTATGATCTTTACAGGAAATATAAAGATGAAACATAAAGTATGAAAATAATTTGAAAGCATACCGGTATCCCGCACATCCACCAAGGCATCGGTTAACGTTTCAAGAGCGGATCCATGTGCTAATGGACAAGACCGAATGGCAGCATCACCGTGTTCAAGAAACTGTTGAACACTACGCTCGACGGCCACTACTAGGCTTTCTGCGGTTTGTCCAGGTTGTAAAGGGAAGGTTTCTGTGATGTTTGTCACCTAAAAACAACGGAGTGGCTATAAGACATTCTTACAAATTTTTAAATCTCATAATCAAATAAATTCAATTACCTTCTACAAAAATTACTCCAATTGAAAAGATTATTGAAAAAAGGAACGCTTCTGCCACCGAAACTTTGAACCTTTCTGCGTAGTGGAAAGTTCTTTATTAGTAATCATGGATCTCGATTTAGGCACAAAAGATCCGGGTAGGGCCCATTACAAAATCTAGACAAACCGTACGCTAACAGTATGTTAAATTTCCATGAGTAATCAGATTCATTTCTCGAATGCAGGAAGGTCAATATTGCGAAGGCTTGTTGTGGCCTGCGCTTAGACGTATTCAAAAAGGGTATGCAAGCGTATGAATGCCTACGAGCAAAGAAAGGAGGCTACAAATAATGGGGTTTAGATGAGGTATAATAACTGCAGAAGCCTTTAATGTGAATTACCCATTAGCAAGACCCCACACGGAAGAGAAGGGAGGTAAATGCCAACACGGTAGACATTGAACGCACAAATACAAAAACAAAATCCTGCAGAAAACTTACATCATTAATCAATTTGGAATATGAGATTCTCGACAGTCTTGGTTTTTATTTGGTTGAAATTAAAAGACGACTGCGTCGATGCTCGGTACGACCATTAATAGGTGAAATCAGAAAGAAAGGAGGGATTCAGAATTTCTAGGTGCACAGATACCTGGAAAACCGTAGCAATTATAAACACGAGACAAATTTGAAGGACAGCAAATGAAATTCCAACGCTAAAATAGCTTTTTTCGCAGAAACAAGTGTCAGGTATTGCATTTCATGACGAACGAATTTCACACAATAAGAAGAAAAATACCACGGTCGCCTTTCAAGGCATTCGAGCGTGAACTGCTACAAAGCAACGCCCCCATGACGAATTTTGGTACGTGAAAACGCGTGGGCCCACTTACACGGCGTTCAATGCTACAGTAGCCCAATATTGTCTGCTCGGCTGACAGAGGGCTGCAGTTGTCCTTGTGAGATGTGCTGAATGCTCTCTAAAATCAGACACGCCTAGTCCCGTTAGTACGAGGGGAAAGGGTCTGTTCAGGAAATGCCAAGCTTTCTCAAAACGGTTTTTTGCATGATATAGGGGTACATGCATGGAACATTGAACCGTAGTTCATTTTTCCTGAGCGACCTTCTGAATACCAAAAAAGGGGTTATGAAGTGGTCCGTGGTTCGGATCCTCCCAGTGACAATTTTTTGCATTTTCTGTTGGCGTTCCAAAACTCACGAAAAAGGGAGTCAACGTGAATAGCAGATGCCATATCTATAATTAGGAGCAACACCAACCTTCATACGTAGATATTGACTAAAAAACTGGTGGAGAAAGTTGCGACACCAAAACGGCGCCGTTGTAGCGCCCAATGGCGTCATAGCGAATTCAAATGACGTTTACGCTAAAAACTAATAGAATATTCGTAATCAGGACGCCGAATAACCCCTAGCCCGAAAGTTTCAGGGAAAATTAAGATTTCGTCCTAACTTCGAACAGTTGGACCATGGGTCAGTAGCCCGTCAGGCTCTTTGGTAAACAATTTGGAGGCGACCTTCTTGTCATTTCTTACGGAATGAGAGATCCTTCCCCGTAATAGACAATGGTAGACACTCAAGCGATGGGTGAGAAGACAGCAATGACTATGTCATTAGTTCTCCACCTTGTCAAACACTGGCAGGATGGACTTCTGGTCATAATTCTGGCTGGGTCTACTGCCGATGGCTAGGTCAGCTGCGAAAAACGCAAAGTTGTGTGAGACTTGCCCTGCGAGGGAGAACCTCGGTTTCCGTGGTAATTTCTAGAACGGACCCCTCCTATTCCACGTTAGCCCTTCTCCAAGCCTTCCGGGGGCAATTTGTTTATGAATTATAAAATTTATATCGATGCACACACAAGTTTGTGAGAGACCAATACGAATTTGCAGTCGTAGGATCTCAAAACGAACATAAATCCGCATTATATGCATGCGCAGGAGTGCACGATCACAGGAAAGTGACAATAGAGAAAAAAGCAAACTTTGGCACTGTGGGGAGTCGAACCATCAACAACGCCCCTTCCACTTCCGATTCACAGACCGCACCACTAACCACTAGGGCCACCCGACTACCGCTGACAGCTAGCTTCAGAAGGCGCTGATGAATATTCCACAATAGTTTCAATACATGCTAAGGAGATCGTTTTATTTTTGACCGAATTCCGCACTGTTTTCAATGTACAATTCATGAGAACCTTTTGATATGACACTGGTCAACGCTGTGTGCGATGTACGTCACAAAAAGCGGTTAGAACGGCAGTTTCTTAAGAATTTTTTCTTCGCTCCTTTTTTGGTATTCAGAGGGCCGCTCAGGAAAAATGAACTACAGCTTGGTGTTTCACGCATGTGTCCCGATATCATGCAAAAACCGTTTTTGAAAAAGCTTGGCATTTCCTGGAGGCACGCCGCTGGTTAGTGTATGATTTTCAGGCAAAACCAGACATACCGGTGGTAGAGAAACGAATGCAATATCCGGATGATGGTTCATAGGACCGAAGGACTTTTCGGCGTTTTGCGCTGCGAAAAGATCGCTTATCTGTATCCTCCTAGTGATACCACACCGCTAAATATCTGACAAAAAGGACTAGTTGAAGGAGGCAGTTGGAACTGGGTAGACACAACCAAGGTCTATGTTAGTGCGATCGCTACGACTCGAAGACCGATTTATTAAAGCAGCTGGAGACCTTTTGCGTGGTCCATGCGGTTTTAGTAGTGAAAAGCGGTAGATATTTGACAGGAATTCGTATTTTGTTTTTTTAGCTATGAAAGATATCTCCAAGAAGCGCTACTACTTCATTGTTTGTTTATTACCGCAAAGGGGCAGAGTTTAAGGCGATGTTCATACTTTGCGATGGGATCAGGAAATCGCCAAAGCTATGACCGTCGGCCTTATGCTCGTGATGGTGAGTTGTGGAGTTTGAGGAGCTCTTAGCATGAAAGCAGTATGTGAAGGTAATGGGAAGGCGATGAGTGAGTACAGCGCAACTTGTCAGAAAGGAAACGTAACTCAATGAAGTACTGAATTAGTTCAATGTTTTCCGACTAAAATCCATACCCTTCTGATGACCGTCCTGTATGAATTGTGCGGAATCCAGTGACCCTGTGAGAAGCTACCCTGGCTTTCGAAAAACGAGGAAGAGCGTCGGGTTGCAGACCACACACCACAATTGACGACAGTCAAAGGTAAATCTGGTTAGTAGTTGTTCATAGTGGTAGCTGATTTTTGGTAAATGAAGTTGAAATAAGTGGCAACTGATAGAATAAACTGCAACAGGCTAATCATTTCATCGGCAGAACACATTTACATATTGTGGAGACCGTCAGCACCTGTGGTGTGTGTCTGCAACCGATGTTCTTTTGTAGGCTTTATGAAAGGGGGTAGTATGCTGGATTTATACGAAGTTATTACGGGTATCCCAGAAGAACGCATCGTTTTGTACTCCTTCTGACTAGTAAAGGACGCCATTCGTTACGGGTCCCACTGCCTCCTGCTACAGTGAACCCTTCAATGTGGAGCGGGGAATCCGTGAGCCAGGGGCAGTGTCGCCAGTCTAGGGGGGTGGGGGGTGAGGGCAGACACTTGACATGCGTGAGAAGCTGGAATGTTCGAATTCAACCGCGATCACATGGGATCCCCGCGGGTTAAGGCAGTGGGTCCCGCAACGAATGGCGCCCTATACTAGTCAGTAGGAGTACAAAATGATCACTCCGTCGATAACTTGCGCATCGTTTTAATTCTTCAGTGAGACCGACGTCATAGTCGGCGACGGACCAAGCGATGGAGCGATCGCGATCGCTCCATCGCTTGTCCGTCGCTTGCCAATCGCTCTCGGTCGAGCGATTGGCAAGCGATTGCGCAATGTGCACAAGCGACGGGCGATTGGCCCCGCCCCCAGTCAATGCAGTCGGCTGCGGTATCGATCGAGCAGAGCCATTGCCCGTCGCTTGTGCACTTTGCAAGCGATTGCGCAATCGCTTGCCAATCGCTCGACCAAGAGCGATTGGCAAGCGACGGACAAGCCGTGACCGGCTATGGGACGCGCCAAGGTCTGAAAGAGGGCAAAGAAACAGATCCCGTTCGTTTTGAAGAAGAATCGTGCGATGGCTAAGTTGACCACATTCTGGTAAGTTTTCCCTTGCACCAGCAGCAGAACGAGCGATAAATATTTAGTCAGCTGCTGTAGGGCACGAAGGGGTTAGGATTTATGTGGGAAGCAAGTAGACGCGGAGATAATTTATGGACTGTTATTATCGACCGTGGAATCAATTCCTGCTGTTAGGGTGCGCCACGATCAATTTCTATTCGTTTCAATCGCCAGTTGGTTATAGTCAGACATGAGTTGTTGTCTATACAATGCTTGTGAGGTCAGCGAGCTCTTATTGTTGGGAGCTCCATTATTTTTGTCACTTGGTTGGGCCAGTCTTCGGATGAGCGTGGGCCCTGGCTGATGGTACGAAGAAGGGGCTAGTGCCCGTCTATCGAGCATGGACCGAAATCATCCAAGACCTGTACTCAAGTGACCTGACCCGTTAGAAAGAACGAAAAGGCTATTTGGTCTGGGGCGGGGTGTGCAATACGCGTTCGTCCACGTTTGGTAGCGGAACGTTGCGCTTACACCCACCACTTACTTGTTGATAGAACGATACTCCGCGATGTGTGAGGACTTGTCTCCCTCGTCACCTTGTATACTCCTCTATCGCTCGAAACTTTATCAGAGCAGTTCATAGAAGGGAGGCTAGCTGTATTCTTTTGGTTGGTAAGAAAGCATGCCCAATGGTGGTTGTCTTACTTCGAAAAAGTCGGAAAGTTTCCGCTAGAATTCGAGACAACAGTTCGGGGACACTTTTCTTGACGTAAAGCTTTGGCATGGTGGTGACTATGGTCATCTGCGCTGCATACCCACGACCACGTCGAGGCATTTAGCAACAGGGGAAGTACTATTAAACGATTTCTACTGTAGGTCCGTAAGATCGGGAAATATGCCGTAATCGGAAGGAGCGGGCCCGTTAAGGTGCGGGACGATGCTGTTACATGGGCGACAAGAGCACCAATGCGGCGCTCTAGATAGTCGTTGCCAGCATGTATCGCCCGCGCGTTGCGCCGGCTGTCCACCCACGGCTCGTAGTGTCTGCGGCTTAGCATAGCGGAGCTAAAGATGATAGATAAGAGAGCGCCGTGGCGTCGCATCATTGCTTGGAAGTCAAGACAAAGAGGGCAGTTTCTCGGGTATTCATTAGGCGTTACCAAATGATTGCGAACATTCATTCGACGTTGGGTGCGTTTGAAACTGTAAGGTTGCCTTACTGTAACTGTTTCAGAGTACAACTCGCTGCCATTTTCCTGTGAGGTGCGGCTAGTTTTTCCAAAGGCTAGTATAAGATCGCGAGAAGAGTTACGATGAGAATACCCATATATTGGGCTCTTCTACTCCAAGACTTCGACTGTCAATGTCGCACCAACACTTGAGTATTTCTTTTTTGAACTGCTTGGAAATTGACCGATGCATCGGAAAAATCGAATGGCTTGCTTTGCTTGCAAAGCGAAAAGCATTCTTCACCGTTACGCGACATCACATGTGTATTCCAGGAGTAGGAGAAACAACAGCAAGCTAGCACTGCTAAAGAAAGCAATTATTTCATAACCAGCACAAGCGCAAGTATAATCAACTATAATACGTGCTCCTAGCAAAAACGACTTTCCATTAAAATGGCATGAATGGATTTATTAAAGCATCATGAGGAAACACTGGCACTGGATTTCCAAAGAAAGTTGAAACAATAGCATTTCAAGAAGTGGATTAAAAATGAGATAAAAACCTGAGTAGATCACAGATATTCTCGCCTCAAATTAGGTCACAGACATTCGCTTTTCAAGCGGAATTCCTTGTTTCTCTCGAAAAATTATTACGTACAACGGATAAATTAATAACAACGAAAACGGAAGTAACCGAACTAATATACATGCACCATTCCATAAAGAAATACCCAAAATAGAATGTACGTGAAAAGACCACCAACGATTGAATGTGTCACTGAAAGAGTACGATCAAGAAAGTACGACCTCCACTCGAATCCAGCCTTCGCTTCCCAAAATAAGGCCTAAACAACGACTTTGACATGCAATGGCTACGCAAAAAATCTAACAGCTTAAAGAGGGAGATGTTCTCCCTGGTTACTTTTGAAGATGTGGAAGTAGCTAGGGCTAGGACTTTAGCTGTCTCTACACTGACTATAGAACCAAATTCTGCCCAGATCAATAAACCGTTGAGAGACGGCTGCCTTGCCTAGGATCATGAAACTAAATATGAACGTAATAAAAAATTTCTTTAAATATAACACAGTATTCGAGAAGCGCGAATGTGCTGCAAAGACGATCGATCAACGATGAACACTTTATCCTCCGTCTGGAAATGTAAGCATCTATCATTTAAACCGGGATAAGCTGAATTGGTATGAAGGAATGAACCCACGTAAATAAGTGCCAGTGTAACGGGATGGAACCGCATCAGCATTGATTCTCCATTCTTTCTCTCATCGAGTAAATGTTAACCAAGCTCCAGAGGATTAACACGTTGACGACAGCGTGACGCGGTAACGCGTCCCACTTTGCGCACCTCGTGGGACATTGTGACGCGGTAACGCGTCCCACCCAAGTCATCCCTTTTTGCGCGCGACTTATTCCTAAGGTCTTTGTACTCATTCTATAGGTCATACATTAGCATACTTAAAAACCACATGGCTCACAGAAAGGCCAAATATTCTTTAGTTTGGCAGACGTTTTCCAGACCTTACGGATATGTCTGTTCAGTTCATTCCTCGTTTTCTTTTCAATAACGTAAACATGTTGATAAAAAGGAATAATAGAAGCGAATACAAACCTATTCGTATGGGAAGATATGTGTTTTTACTGAAACAACCACGTCCAAATTAATTTTGGAACACTAAAGGGAAAGTAAGTAAAATTTGCCTTTTCATGGCCTTAACACGTCATTTCGGTCAAACTTCCATTACTGTAACTCCCGATAAGCTAGACAGATCGAACATTATTGAAAACATTTCATCGCATCTAAGTATTGCGGATTTACAACTTAAAATCCATGGATTTGGTGTGCGGCGGCTGCGCTCGCAAAATCGCTCTTGTCCCACGCGGTGCAAAAGCACAAAACGCGCGATGTCGTCAACGTGTTAAGAGAATTGGTTTTGAAACCAGTATTTCTACTCTCACAATTAGTTTGTCCCTTGATAATGGAATTACGGAGGGAAATGGCAAAGTAATCTCAGCAGAACGACCACAAGGATCTGACGACCGCGAGTGATGCCTCTAGCCACTTCACATCAACTCCACAAAAGTCCTGATCGGAAGTTCGATCTCAAAATGGAAGGACATGAATTGGAAGAAGGTGCACTCACCTGTATAGCTACAGTTATGAAGTAGAAAATGAATCCCGGAATCCCTGTCAAGCCGAGAATTCCTTAAACAAAACTGATCCTTTGATGGATATTCCACACACGGCAAAGGCAAACCTGCTCAGCCATTCCAGAATGCTGCTTGGCACGCCTACTGTATTCCAGAGAGCTGAAGTTATTCCTCATGGCGGACTCACTAAAACGAGAAAAGTATGAGCAAAGAAACTTGCCAGACTAAGTGGGCTTTTCTCTTCATATGCGAAGAGCGTATTTGTGCAAGATAGTGCCGCTTTTCACCACGGCTACTCGACGAAGTATCAAGTAACCGGTAGACTACTCAAGAGGTTTACAGGCTACAAACCTGACTAGAAATGGTTCTTGTCTTGCAAAACTGGCAAATGCATTACACGCAATAAGATGCGCGCTGAATTTCTTGTAACATGAGCTTCGTGCAGTCGGCATTCTAGAAGAAGCGGCAAAACGGGAATTTGGGGAAATTAGTAGGTGCGCCCACTCCTGCAGCTGAAACGCTGTTCACCCGTTTCCCATTTTTCTTCATGACCAAGTCTTCATGATCTCAACATAGTGCAATTCTACGTAGAGCGGAGTAGGTGCTCCGTCGATTCATAAATCGCAAAATCTACACGCGACACAATAAAAGGAGACATATGCAAAAGTTGATCAATCGTGCCTACCACATTTTCGAGGAAGGTTTTGAGAACTTCTTTCATTCTTCGCATAACTATTTCCCTTTATTCTGGATGTGTTACAAAAAAGTTTTGCGCAATGTGGCTCATGGGGGCCACCTCGCAACATCGCGTCAAAATCACGGAACTAAGCTTTTGAAGAGGAGAGGAACTCCGGTGTACGGAAGCAATTTTCGTATTCTCCGGAGTTCGTCCCTGCTGTTTAGGCTTAGTCCTAGATGACTTTTCTCAGAGTGCCCCCCCGAGCCACATTGCGCCAAAGTTTCGAGTTTTGGCAGTGAGACTATGTTACTTATAAAAAACATGAAACTCTATAGGTCAAGGATGGGAAGATTATTTGATAAAATAATCCAAAACGAGAAAGAAGTAAGTCACACAGACATGCTGTCACCAACAATACGTTTACCCGTCTATT
Organism: Ostertagia ostertagi; assembly: GCA_036418205.1. Lineage (NCBI taxonomy): Eukaryota > Metazoa > Nematoda > Chromadorea > Rhabditida > Trichostrongylidae > Ostertagia > Ostertagia ostertagi. The sequence continues at coordinate 662 of MU885094.1, read as the reverse complement.
TTTTTACTCTTCTACCGGCTTAACCAATATTCCATTATGAATAAATCTGATCACATAGAATGAAGGAAAAGGAAGGATTTAGTGGCATTCTTATGCAAATCGTACAATACGTTAGAAAAACTCTGACAAGAAATTCATCAAGTGTGAACAAAATAATTGCAAAGAATTACCTGAAGACTTCCAGGCCTTTCTGCTTGTCCCTACTCTTGTCGGACAATTTTGCCTTCGGTGCCATACCTCAAACCAAAAGTATTATGAACATGAATGAATCAAAAACACACGTGAATCACATGCTGTGGGAATGACTGTCAGAATTCTAGATATACAACAAAATGCGCAAAACGCCACAACAACGGCAGAAAATCTCAAGCCTAGTCGTCAAATCAGATGTGTCGGATGTGTGCCACAGACAGCATGACATAAAACACGACGCTACGGGAACGCATCCACCACCGTTGATCCCATCCTATGCATGGTGGAGACAGGATTGCGTATGAACCAACTATATTCTCCGTCTGGGGCAGTCAGCGCGATCCCTCAGAGAAAAGAGGACGCAATGTGGCTCGGGGGGGGGGGCGAGGGAAAGGGGCAGTCGCCGCGCGCGATCTCTGCGTTTTTCTGTGTAGGGCATTTCCTCTTCGCTGAATGGTGACTAAGCCTCG
>MU885092.1:0-14371 GCA_036418205.1 Ostertagia ostertagi | reverse complement strand
AATGTAACGCTAAGTTCACTTAATGCGGTTGCATGATGAGAGCAGGGTGAAAATCGTGTCGAGGAAATAACCGCCTCTTTACGACCCCCCTCCAAAACATGGACTCTGATACGACCCCTTTTTGTCCTCTGCACATCCGGTTTCATATCAAAAAATGCTAGTTTCAGATGTGCGAGAGGGCGCGCGCTGCCACGCAAATGCGGCTTGATCCAAATGCTAGATTCAATTCTGCTCAGATTAGGTTCTCCTTCTTTCCTTTAAAGACATTTAACCTTTGCCACATTGGCCGGAAAGTAGTACGTAGGAGGTACTGCCCCTACACAGTTGAACAGTCTCGCGCTCCAGTATAGCGGCGCTAACTACCCGCGATCGCGTCGCGCGCTGTGCCTAGAGCGCGCTAGTTGGAAAAATCGTCAAATGTACCCCCTATTTAAAGGACTATAACTTTCTTCATTGATAACCATTTCAGAAAAGTGAAGGCAGCTTTTGAATGCACAAGACTTCTAGTTTCTAAATTGTGCTGAGCGTTTTTCTAAGCACACCTATTCTCGAGAGTGGGAGACGTCGAGGAATTGTCGAGGAAATTGAAATTTACATGCGAGTTCCTTTCTTTGGAAATCTGCGTCGAGGAAATGTCAAGGAAATTTTCGAAGCCACTCGAAAACTCTATTCCTCCCTCGCCGTAGTAGGGAACTTCTTTGAACACCTTCAAAATGCTTCTGTACACGTCAGTTCGATGGAGTAAATTGAAAATGATTGTCGGCGCGCGCCATGCAGTGACCCACTCGGAGTCATTGGGAAGGTGTTTTGTCCTAGTGACGACTTGCTTAATCACACCAAAAGATATTTCCAGTATTAACTAATTAGAATATACTTCTTGTGGTCATAGTGATGTCTGATCATTCCTTTATTCAATCGCTTCCTTTCCAACCCGTTCTGATGAATGACACGCTTGCGGTTGCAGGATCTGATGATGCCAAGAAGGCTGCGAATCTGCCTGTTTTGAACTTTCTACCAAGATGCTGTTCCTCCACTAAGTTCTCGCGAGCATGTACATCATGTACATCATTCCAGAGTAGATACTCGCTGCCCTTTCCCTACGATTCTTTTGCAGGACGCGTTGCCTTCCTATGCCATACTGATCACTACGAACCAAACCAACAACCACTTTCCATTTAAATTTTAATTCCAGACAGTTGTAAGATATTATTTGCATTAGGCTAACTACAACACTTGTGAAAGTAATGATGACAGCAAATAAGTGGCAGCAGCACCGTTGTGTCCGTTGATGAACCTTTTGATTACGACCCCCTCCCAACTCTCATCGGAGCAAATACGACCCCCTGTCGAGGATTTCCTCGACCGCGTCGGCCGTGTATTCACGGCCTGGTGAGAGCCTGTGGACGACCAGGTTCAAATTCGCGACAGACATATGAATGACCCATTACCCACATCAAGAAGTGGGAAAGTGCTGTCCCCACTTGTTACAAAGGACTGCTAGACCCTAGTATTGTGCTAGGGTGTCATCCAGTAAAGTGTGACAGTTTTTGTCGGCTACAGAAGTACCAATTTATGCAAGGGGATGGGAACCCCCGGCGTACGTGAACTATTTCGCTTAAGCTTTTACACCCACCTTGGAGCTTCCCGTGCCTGAAAGGGATTTCTTCTGCCGATAGTGAACTTCACATCCACATTCCCACCTCCTTGGATTAGGCTGCTTGTGTATAACTTTTCCTTTCGTCGTATGAAAATTAGTGGGGCTGAGAAGTGCACGACATTTTTTATGTTTGGTTAACACGTTTTATTTTCTATAATTCTCTTTCGCATTTTTCAATCTCCGGTGCTGCACACTTCCTTTGTCCTATCGATTGGGATCGTCGGGTGGTATTCGTGCTAGTTCAAAGTGCCACTGTGTGTCGGCTTTGGGGTCGATTCGTCAAACCAACCTGTTTCAGTGTTTACACACCCCGCTTCTGCCAAGTCTCCACTTCGTTCGCAGTTGCGCTGTATGGGATCATCTGAACAGGATCTGTAAGTGGTTTTATCGGTATGATCTTCCTTTACTTGTGCATTTATGCTCTTTTTTTTCTTCACCTTATATAACAGAATTCAGTAGCACATAACTCAGCTCAGGAGCGCTTCTTCTGGTTTTTGTCAATAGTTTGTAGTGTTATACGTCATTTTAGAGTGCTACTATCTTCGGGCACTTTGTTAAAATGGACTAATTATATCAATGGATGGCGAGAACGGTTTTTCGAGATAAAACATGGTCAACTTCTCTATTACGCCAGCAAAGCCGACCAAGGATCCGGATGTCGTGGCAGCATTTCCTTGAAAAAGCTGAAATTAATGTGAGTGAGCATTCTACGAAATGTTTGCAAGGCGCTGCCGGTATCATTTGCAAATTATGTTCTCCAGCCCAAATTTTCCACCATTTCAAGTGAAAATATATCTCTTCTGGGTTATTATTATTTCGTGCTTAATGAAAATTTGCTAAAATGGTCGGCTGCTTTCGCAGGTTCGGTTTTGGGCTGAACAATCACCTATTACCCCACTCAATTGATCGTTGGGTTCACAGCAGAGCTTTTCCATAATTTAACTGTATTTTTTCTCCAGTTCTTCAAAAACTACTATTTCTCTCTGATTTCTATATTGCGTGACCCCATCTTCTCTGCCTAGAATAGAAAGATATTATTTTGCATGAGCCCGTTGCTTAGAATCGAAGTCTTCTGACTGCATATAATGTGTGTTAGTGGTGTTGTGTTCAGCCTATTTAGGACATATAATACTTCTTTAAGGGGAAGAGCTATTATTTGAAAGTTGGATTGTTTCTGATTTACGGATTTTGTAGTTACACGAGTTCAATGAATGCGAGTTTTCTGTATCGGTTGGAGACGTTGTATGGTATTTGAGGGCGGAAAACCCACACTCACGCAACTATTGGATAAAGGCTCTCACTAAAGATTCTGTAAGTTGTTCTTTTGCTCTGTCTGGAATAATTTGTCTTTTTTTGTGATTTCTACACCATCTATAACTATCCCGCAGTAAAGTAGTTAATTACTTGTTGGTGCGTAACACCCATGAGGTAGATTTGGTGGATCATTTACATTTGATTGGAACGTTAGGTTATTATAAGGGAAGTGAAGGAATCGAAGAAATGAGGTAGACTGTTGATCAAATTGAGGGAAATAGCCGGTAAAACCACAAGTTAGGCCACACTTTTGTTGGTTGAGATAGTGCAATTCGGTGATGACTAATATTTTATTCCAGTGTGACTCAGACTATAGCAGCAACACTACAAAGAGTCATTCGAGGAACACTTCTCTCTCTTCACTAACACTGGGAAATAAATCGGAGGTAAGAATAGTTCTCTTGGCGAAGGCGCCCTCTTGGACCTCTTTCTCACCGCTGTGACAGGTCAGGTCAATCTTATAGCGTTGCGCGAAAAATCACGTACACTATTACCACTTTCAGATATAGATCTTTTTAACGTAGCACTTACGTTATCATCGAATGAACCAGGTTTGTTTTGCAGGACCAAAACACGATGGTATCACGCATTGCTGAATTGGAGGCTTATCGAACAATGTATCGTGAGCAGATGTCTTCGATTCGTCGGGAACTGCAACAAATCGGCGTTCCACAAGCTAAAATTCTGTCAATAAATGCAACACATGTTGCTATGCTTGATAATATCAACCACATAATTCAGTTGGCCAAGAATGAGGTATGCATTGAGTTGGAGAGTGTTCAAATAATTCTGAATTCATTGAACGTACGTTGATTCTTCCATCTCATGATTTTCACTTGATAGGTAGTAAGCTATTTAAATGGAACATTATGCGTAAGTGTCCCCAAACACTTTTGACATATGTTTTTGCAGTAACTTTATGGAACTCTTTCAAAACCATCGAGTTTTTCTTTGCTAGGACAGTGATTGTATTATAGGATCGTTGATTTTTTTCCGCACTAGTTCACTGGACTATAAGCTTCATTCGGTATCACATAAATCATATCTTGTTTTTTTTTGCTATTTAAAAACAAATTTGAGCTTACATCATTTTTTGCTAGCCGGAAAAAAAGCAGCAATTTTGAATTAAGGGAAAATATTTCAAGATTTTTTAGATCTAATTTGTAATTTTAAAGGGGATTGATTGTGTTTGGTGCAGTGTTTTGTATTAAGAGCGATTGTTTAGCGTGGACCTACTGCTTCGCACAACGGTTGGATACCGAATACACCGGTCTCACCATGTACACCATCTCCTCTTCCACCTGTTGACGATGTCGAGCCTCCTTCGCGTGAGACTACTGTGTGCCAGGATACAGCCCCCCAATCGGTCAACGACGTGGTTCGTGAAACTTCCTTTTCTATGCATTATCTAGAGGATCCTATATTCAAGAGGAAGAATTGGACAGATCAGAAATTTTCTACTAGTCTAGTGACGGCTCTAGGGTACAGATATTTATTCAGAACTGAAGTTCTCATTCCGTACATTTGATATTTATGATACCTTCGTATACAGTGCGTAGTTGAGTGGAGATAGAACGAATGCGAATGGGATGAAATGAGCTCTTCGAGGAATCTAGCTAAAATGTTTGGAACTTTTTTCCCGGGTTTCCATTTTAATCTTTACGGTGTCCTAGAAATTGCGGTTTTTGAAATCTAGACACAAACGCACATCTCCACCATACCTTCTCACGTTTCGGCTGTCGTTATCTGTTGCGCGAGAAGTGTGATATCAAGTTCACCCCATTGCGTTTGTTTTTCGATTTGGCCAAAAAAAACTTCATTAGATTGCGCGTTTACTCATGATCGATTTTTACTTTTTATTTGGCGCACGCCGTGAAAGGCAGTCTGTGATGAAACTCCTTAATTTCAAATAATCGGTGTCAGTCTGAAATTCTGGTCTCATCCACGTTGTTTCACGAACTCTTTGAACTTGTAAGCCGTGAATCGTAACTTAAACATGATTTAATCCACTCCTGGGATTGTTTGCACTCTGTAATGGTCTTATACAAAGTGAGTAAGTGAGAATTGAATCATATAGTATAGTTTCTTACTCTGTGACAATTTTACCGTTTCTTATGTTGCAGATCATTGACAGGTGCCACATTGCGTGTCTAACCACCTCAGTGGAGCGGAATTATATTGAAAATGAAGTCGTTATTGATTAGCCATCTATCAGCATTAAACACGTCAATTTTAGACGAGTGATTGTGGTGATGAGTGGCATGATGCAGACGAACATTCATCACTTTCACTTGATAGTGCTGAAGAGGCAATAGAACGACGAACACCACCCGGTGTTAGAGCGGTTGTAGAAGTGGCCTCTGCTCCACACAAATGAAGAAAGCCGAGAAGAAGCATGAGCGAGTGAGTTTCTTCTGCGCACATCGCAACACTGCTGAAAATGTATTACGAATTTCAGACGCTTCTGTTTGGATTATGACAATATTTTGATTCCAAGAACTCATGTGTATTACGATTTAGTAGACCATTTAGGGCGCAATAGACAGCTCAAGGTTAAGTTTATAAATTTCGTCATTACATAAGTTGTGGCCATCGGGTCATAGCCCCGTGCCGTTGCTTTTTAGGTATTGCGCGTTAGCAGGCGTTGACGAAAGCATTATGGACGTTCTTTTTGCTGAAAGACGGTGCTATGACAAATGTTACCACTCTGGACCGAATCTGTCCGATGGTGGATTGCCAGTAGATCCCCTCAAAGCTGTTCATCAAGTACAGGTGGATCGTCTTGCTAAATACTAGTTTCGGCATTATGTGCATGGCTGAACTTCTAGGGTGTATCTGCTCTTGAATTTATGCACTATTTCTTCGACGATAAGTACAAAATGGAATGGGATCACAGCTTCCTATACCGGCATGCAAGTGTTACGATCGAGTTAGGCCGTGATACCCTGGTCATCTCATTCAAACGCATAACAACGGTACAGGGAATTCTAAATCTATCTGTCATGAATCCTGTTTTTGTTTTTTTGGCGCTGATTGCAAGACTACGGGTCGTTGTGACACATCACTCTCAAACGCGCGTCCAAGTGTGTTCTTTGTTATGCCACGATGGGTTAAAACTTACGCAGCGTAGGAGAGCTCGATGACGTGCGTGATCGCAATCTTCATTTTCCCCAGGTCTGCCTCATCTGGCGAGACCTAGAATATGCTCTGTATCTTGCGGAAGCTCCGTTTTTCTTTTACTCTTGCATTGCACGTTATTAAAGTTCTGCTCAACTGCGTCCCTACACTCAGATCGATGACAGGAAAAGATTCATTTTGTTCTTCTAATCTTTTTTCACACTTTCCTTATAGTACACGAATGTACAAGACGCATATATGCGCTATGCATCAAGAGCTGTCCATTTGCTTCTTTATCAAGCTGTATTTGCAGATATGGCCCGCTGCTTCTCGAGAGTCCCTCTTCGTATCCCATATTCGTCGAGTCGATGAGTTGAAGAGTAGTGATGCTCATGATCTTTATATTGTCTGCAACAAAGACGTAACAAGGGCGGATGTGCCAGTGAGTACTTGTCGAGTTTGTTGTGGTGGTTGTAGCTGAGGCCCATATAAGTGCATATTTCAAACTTTTGATTCCATGTTATGGATGCGCTTTTCCTATTCTAATGGTACCATTTCTTATTTCTCAGGCACTCTATTTTCCAGCCATTTGTTTTTATGAATACAGCTCTTCATGATTTAAATAAAGAATCCACTGGCCGATGTCAGACTTTGCGATTGGAGCGATTTTGCACCAAATGCAGGAGCGACGGATCGCTCAAGCGATCCTTCGCTCTGCAATTGGTGCAAAATCGCTCCAATCGCAAAGTCTGACTCTGACATGTTCTCTCTCTCTTACCGCTCCTGTTCACCGCAAGAAAGAATACTGCGCCTCATGATTCCAAAGTCGCAAAAAATGGTAGAAAAGCCTTCCCCGAACCATGTTTTGATGAGAATTCGAGACCGAGTCGTTCTTATGGTTCCTTACGATAAGCTAACCATAAGAGAGGTATTTAATAATGCAAAAACATAATCGTAATCATGGGACAGTTGTGTAAGACGTGAAGATTGAATTCGAAAATTTCACCTCTTAATAGTTGGAGCGTGCTGGCTGTTTACTTATAAACATGATCCATTTGACACGTGGTAAAAGTAGCCCAAATGTCATTGTCATTGCCTAACTCGTTTTCGTCTACCTTCTATGTCATCTAAAGTTGTCATCTCTCCCAATTACCGTCCTATAAGAGTTTTTTTTTTTTCCAAATCGTATATAACTAACAATTCTGTCATCGAATAGATACATATTTGTTACAGGTCACATCGTCATCTGGTATCCGGGTTGGTCTAACGGTTTCCATGATTTTTGGAGAACTGTGATAAGAATGATACACGCCTTAGCGAGCTTTCTCGGAGTATGACATTTTAATGCAAAATTATATTACGTTCCTCCAAGGTACGTGCGTTTATCGCTTATATACTTGCGCAATCTGAGTCGACGAAATATTAAAGCAAATTTGCATATGCTGTTGATTTTTGAAGTGGAATCATTTCAGTTCATCCGGGAGGATGGGTACCGACAGCGGCGTTGAGACAAGTCTATAAGAGAGAGTACCCTAAATTTCTCCGAACTTTCACGAGTTATGTGCTTAAAAATGTGAAGAACAAGCCTTTAAGTATTTGATCTAGTCTTTGTGGTTTACGATTATGTTGTGATTGTAGCCTTTCCTCGTTTGTCTCACTTGAGGTTTCATTCCTTTGTGTGATTCGTTTATTGTAATTAGCTTTGCCATGTACTTGTAGGCGTGATGATTGACAGTTATGTGATGACTCCGCTATCGAAAATTTCGTGCAGTTTTTATTTTGGCTACTAGTTGGATTATGTCGCAGCTGTAATTACTGATTTTTGCGAAGAATAAGGATAAAGTACTTTGGAGTTGCTGGTTCCTGTCAACGTCGAAGGATCATGGCTATTGTAATCCTAGAGTTCTTCGAATTTGTAAAGATGTTAGACATATGATGCCTCAAACCCAGGCTGCATTTTAGTAGTGAGGGTCTTTTGGGAGAGAGCACGTGAATGCGCGTGTCTCATGTACTCCTTAGTCGGAATGCGTATTTCAAATTCATGGTATGTCTATTGATACTCTCCTGTATTCTTATGCGAGGACAAATCAATGTCGGCACCAGTTTTATCAGTGATGAACTCTTATGGAAGCGAGGTCCTGATCCCAATCAGTTCGAAGAGAGGTAAGGTTCAGACAATTAAGAAGTTTGCTATCTTTGAATTAGATGTCGGTTGGACTCGGCGATTGCAACGCGTTGGACCAGCGACGGAGGCAATCGTCCGTCGCTTGCACAAGTGCAAGCGATTGCACTTGTGCAAGCGACTGTGCATTGCAACGCGACGGGCAAGCGATGAAGCGATCGCGTCGCTACGTCGCTGGTCCATCGCGTTGCAATCGCCGAGTCTGACTGACATCTTGAACTGAATAATTGCTACCTAAGCCTATCAGCGTGTGCAATTTGAAAGTGGAGGCTCTTCTACCAAGTGGAGGGAGTTGTGTGTGGGAATGGGAGGAGATATGGTGCGACTGTTGTTACCGTCTAAGGAATTCCAGTCCTTGCAAGGGAGAAAATCCTCAACTACGCATGCTCCCCTACAAAAAAGGTTTATTATAAGCGCTAAGAATTGTGCAGCTCAACCTTCTCCTTGCAAGGTGATGCCCGAAATAGCGTTGATGTTGTTATCTCGCAACAGCTAAGGAAGGGTTGTCGCCACGTGTACAATATTTTTTCATTCTCCACTTCTCTCAGAGTTGGGCATGGGTGCCAATTTTTGCAACGTGTCGGCTGTTATTCTAAAACCCGCAAGTCGGTGGCTGACGTGTCGCTGTTGGAGTATTCTAACCCAAAGTCGGTGCTGGTTCTTTGGGGGGAAGCTGTGGACATCCAGATAAGGCCAGTGGAAGGTGTTACTAGGACTAAGCCAGAGATGGGAGAAACATCAAGAAGAACACAAATTGTTCATACCCTTACCAGAATTCACTCCCTCCTAAGGCTTAATTCCAAGTACTGTAAATGGGTCTCTCTTTTGAATGCCCTCCCAGCCACATAGGCACTTTAAAGGACTCCCTGGTGCTGGGGAGTAGTGTTAACACAAGGGTGAGCAACTATTGAGGAAATCCTGTAAAGGCGTCGTTTCTGCTCAAATGGGAGGTAAAGTGGTCGTCATGGTAAGAATCGTTGCAGACACATCAGTGCTGCTGCAACTCACTCTTGTCATCACCAACCTTTCAAGTGCTTTAGTTATAGTAAAATAATATTCAAAATATTCATAAAAGAATAATTATAAAATATAAAAGTGTTAATATAATATGGAAATAATTTTTTGAAACTGTCTAAAATGGAAATTTAAGTGTAAGTGCTTCTTGACTTGGCCCTGGTGATCACTATAATACATCGAGAGGAAATGCGTCTGACAAAAGAGAAGCAGAAGGGTATGGGCAGTTAGTACTTCCTCTGAATCTTACCCTAGGACCCTTTCTTTCGTTTGTCCACAATTTGACGCGGGCTGGTCGTTTTGAAAGGTTGGCACACGCCCTGACGGGTTGCCTTTGTGCTAAGCTAGGCCAAATCTCAGTCTAGGGATACAGCTTTGTATTCAGCTCTACAGTCCGTCCTTGTGGAGGTTAGATGAGTATGGAAGCACTGTTAATGGAAGGGTAGCCCAGATGTCATTTTTGCAGAAAACTTATGGTTTTTAAGGCGCAGGAATTATACTGATGGTGAGTGCGTGCGCGAAAATATTATAGTTTTGGTGGATCCTCTTCTAATGACTGTAAATGGTACATTCAGCGTTTCTTTTGGTCAGAAATAGAATTGAAAATATGCTCAAAAAAGAAGTTTTTGGAAGCCTTTGGAGCTTTGGACGTGGTTTTGCGGCCCAAACCGTGAATGACTTCCACAACGCTTTATGTTGTTCATAGAACTATCGTAATCCTCTGTAGATTGTGGATCTATCAATGCAAATGACGATTTTTTTTTCAACAAGGAGAATTGAGAATTAACAGTTTTTATGTGCACTATGATCGAATGGGTTTTATTTTTCCAGAGGTCAAGATACCCAATAGCAATAGTCGTTGTTGTGCAAGACAATTCTAATAAGGGAACAGTATCAACAAGCTCAATCGTATAACTTCGTATATCTTTGACGTCAGACATTATACGTTCCCATTCCATAATGTCATTTTGCAGACAATACCCATTAACAGAAATTGTCCTCAAAAAGACTTGAGCTTTGTTCCAAGCTTTGAAGTCTTAAGACAAACCTTGACGAAACTTCCTTTCATCTTCAATTTTTCCCCACGTCACGTGCGTTGTCGCTCACATGATGAGCTTGTGGGACGAACAGTGGTTGCTCTTCATTGATGCGGATATGGCAATAATCAATCCTAATCATTTAATTGAGGAATACATTCCCAGTGATCCTGAAGTACACATAGTTTTCTACAACAGAATATTCAACCACGAAGTCATGGCTGGATCTTACCTTACGCGGTGATCTAATGCTACAGTTATGTTACGAATGGTACCCTCTGCTTCCGAAAACTAGATGCACGTCGAGTGCAGACCACACACCAATAAGTGACGACGGCCTCCAAGAGTAATTTGGTGACTAGTGATTCGAGTGATAGCTGATAGTGAGTAAATGATAGTTGTAATATGAGTGATCCACTGTTAAATGCAACTGCTAACCTGAAGGGCAATGCATCCTTCACCTGGCAGAAAACTTTGGCGTCGTTCTGTGTTTCGTAGAGACCGCACTCGACGAGCATCTGGTTTCAGAAACAGGGGGTAGATCTGAAGTCAGCTTAAAGTCGAAGCGTAGCGTGAAGAGGCATGGATGATGCAGCAACATGAAGCTCGCGGTAGCAAGCCATACACCTCGACCCGCTCGCGCCTCGTAAGCAGGCCCATTTCAAGGGCAACCATTTTGGCTTATTGACTGTTCACAAATGCAAACATTGTGACTTTTTCCAGAAATTCCAATTACTCTTACAATTTCTTATTGCATTGGAGCAATTACGAAATTCAATTACCACAAAGTTTTCATGGATCAGATATGGAGCCGTTCACGTAAGCGCGTATTTCAAATTCTCTGCATTGGAAGACTTTCATCGTGTTTTGTGCATTTCAGAGTGCCATAGTGTCATACGAAGTTCCTGTCGAAGATGGTGCTCGCAAGGGCTGCGACAAAGTTTTGGTCACTGCCCAAGGCTCAGTTTTACTTTCATTTTTGAATGAATGGGGTCTCATCCAGTAAGGGGGGGGGCATTGTGATGCAACGTCTAATGGCTGCCCTCACCCCCCCCCCCTGAACTGGCTTCACTCCCCCTGGCTCACGGGGTCCCGTACTTCGAGAAACCTGTGCGCCAGGGGGAGTGTAGGCAGTCTAGGGGGTGGGGGGTGAGGGCAGCCACTTGATGCCCCCCCTTACTGGATGCGACTGAATCTCTAAATGGCCTATGTTTCCAGGGATTATGATACTCTATCGATATATGAAGTTTGCATGCAGATGATTCTAATGTCCAATCAGCTGCGACATATTCTTATTCTCCCGAAGGTAAAATGGGGTTTTCATATATAGCCGCAGCTCTCATGCTGCTCTAATTTCTTGGTATGTAAAGACTTGAATTTTTTTAATTATACAGCGGGTTTTCGTCGTGGGTCACAGTATGTATCTCATGGCAAACTCAGCATTGGAGAGAGCAAGCTTATACTCCACTGGTTGGCAGAGCGAGCCGTATCTAGGCCCTGTTTATAGAAATTTAATATGCATGCACAACTTGCTACAAGTATACGAGCGAAGCCTTTAATTTCTAAAAAAAGAAAACGAAAATTTCCGTATATTGTTAATTGGTTGTATTGTCAGGCGAAAGGATAAAATGCGTTTTGCGCGATGGCATTCTCCTCTCGTGGATGCGACATGGAATTCGGCTTTGTGTGCTGGCCCAAATGCTTATTTTAATTGGAGGTATAACTTTTTAAGCAGTTATAAGATCTGAAGATGGTAGAGATACAGCATGGAGGTGTAAGGTGACCCTCTTTGAACTTTTTTCTTAGTTGTTTCCGCACACAAAGGGCCACTAAACAATGATACAAAAAAGAATAAAACGAAAAACTACTTCTTAGGCCAGAGTGGGTAATATGGGACAAAATTCAACCTTCTCGGCGCGCGAGGCACTCAATTGTTGCTGCATCACTCGCGTGGGTTCTTGTCCGTTTGTTTCATGAGTCGATCAATCTCGCAGTAGTTTCAGAGGTAACCAAATATATGGTAATTCCTGTGTTTGAAAGAGCTGATTGATGAATTTGTTACTCAGGGAAATGGTGAACAAATCAACGACAATAATCCTTTTTCATGTGGTGTGGTACCGTACATGGTGCAGCATACGGTCCGCAATGAGTTGAGGAACCCGGACAGCAAGCTGTTTCTAACATAACTACCGCAACTTATCATATTGTTATACCGAGACAAGTCGAAGATGCAACGACTTAAAGGAATCCTTCACGGAAAAATCATGATTCTATTTCAGCCATAAATCACTGGCTTGAGACTCATTATCCACGATAAGAAGTGAAAAGAACAGAAGTATTGCTTTTGTTTTGATTAAAAATTCGAAAACTCGAAAAGGGCTGCTACGCGTTCGAATTGCCCACGGACGTCTTTCACGAATGCTGGCGACGGGGATGCTTCAAACTTGGTTCTTGGAGTGCATTCACTAGAAGCTCTTTCTGGCCTTCTGCTTTATTGCATTCACATCTTACACTTCTACTCCATCCTATTCTATCGATCGATTTGTCTCTACTCTCCGAAATCGCGCGCTTTAACCCGATTCTTTCATTGCGTAGCCGGCCAAAGGCCAACTTCTTTCCATGCCTCGCCTTTGGCTCCGCCCGAATTACCTTCGATGTCCATAAGTGTAGTTTTTGTACGTTTGTTTCTCTTCGGAAACCGAATCTTCATGCGTGAAACTTTGTGTGCTGTTTCCAGTGATCACAACTGACATATTCATGTTAAGAAAGAATGCAAGAATTTTCCGCGCAAGATTCCTTTAATGCTCAGCTTGCTCAGTTCATCACCACGAAGAAGGAGAGCATTTAGTATGAAAAGACTTCTCATCACATATGGGCCTTACTCACTACAGAAATAGAATGTTAACAGACAGACAGAGAACTGTCCATAGCCCAGCAGCGATCTGAGCAAATATGACGCTTACGCAATTTTGTACTACGAAAAGGGAAGTGGGAGGAGTACGACAGAAGAAGGTCGACTTCAGCAACGCAACTAGCTGTGGCTATACCGAGCTGGCCAGGGTAGTCATCTCTTTGATCGAAATACGACCCTCCCAGGGGTAGGGCTCATGCTCACGTATTGATCAAAACAAAACTTAGTTTCCTTTATCAGTCCATTTTCTGGAACAGAAGAATTAATGGAACCACACCCCCAAATCAGTCCAGCCGACAGTTTTTTTTATCTGGGTCCTGGTGCACCCTATCTGCGGTTTGTCTTTGGGGTCTATTCTGTTCAGTTATCTTCTCATGTGCATCTATCTCCGTCACTCTGAACTTATTCTGTACGATCTTCACTTTTGTAGTGGAAGTCTTTTACCTTTCGATATCCTAAACGTGAGATGATTTAGGTACAAAGACAGCTTTATCGAGAAGAACGAAGAAATCCAAAGGAGGCTGAATGTAACCATTCGGCAGGTTGAAGCAGATTTTCAATCCATCAAGGCAACGATACAGACGACTAGATGACAGTTCTCGATGAAAATTCCTGTTTACGTCAATTTATATAATGCTCATTGATGGCTCCATAGTTACTGCTGCATTTCTGCTGGCTCTCCAAACAAATTTGAAGGTAGAGCCCGAAATGGCACAGCTCAAATCATTGTTACTGCCTCCTCCTTCTCCTTCTGTGCCTATAACCCGTTCTATCTTCATGTCTTGTATTTTGACTTTAGCCTGATGGTCAATTGATCTGAAACATTTCCGAGCCATCCGGGACGAGCGCATTGAATTGTTTGTCATAATTAACATGTGCGTTGCCAGCATCCGTTGGAATCTGCTTTAATTTCATTGCGAGCTTTTGTTTTTCTCGTTTTTGTCTGAGCAAAATGTCTGGCCCATATATCGGCTTGTTCCCACAAGTCACGATATAAGTGGGCATTGTTCAATTTTACTTCAATTGTGAGAGAGCTAATTATGTTGCGCGTCCACAGAGGAAGTGATTAACTCTTTTCATTTTCACCTTTTCTCCTTAATCAATTCATGTTTGTTTGTGATTGTTTACTGTTGTCAATA
>MU885091.1:0-10937 GCA_036418205.1 Ostertagia ostertagi | reverse complement strand
CTTTAAAGGACGAATTCACGATGAAAAAGCAACCCATTTCAAATTAACCTAGGGATGGTGAGTGGTACACGAAAGAAGGAAGAACCATGAGAAACGGCCCAGAACCCGAGAAATGGACCCCTTCCTTGCCCGTTGATTTGAGCATTCAACACTACGCTCTCTCACCTATCTAATCACTCGCCACGTATAGACCTGCGGCGAGTGATCAGATGATCGGTGGGCGTGCACTGGCCCACCGCGCCAAGATTGAGCCTTAATAGGTCGCCGAGGTCAACTCCTTCGGTGCCAATTCAGTCCGCACCCTTAGGAGGTCCGCGGGTCCCTCAACTAGGTGAATTACTCCTTCTTCGACCTTCATTCTAATCGTGAATTCGTCCTTTAACATGTTCCAATTTTCCAAGTTGAGCCCATAGGTAGGGCTGCTTCATCACATTTAGTGAACCATCATAAAGGATTGACGCCAGCAGATTAGTAAGCGTGTCTATGTAATGGTCGTCAATCCTTTGCTTTCTATGATGCTTCCGAAAAAGTAATTGAGCGGACTGCTTTTTTGGGCATAAAAAACGCGTTTCTCACGAATTGTTCAAAATTAAAATATACAAGATTCATTTTTGACCTTATAAGCCCTTATTGATTGTTACAGCGAACAAACTAAGGAGAACGCTTAGATACTGCTCAGCTTAGGCGCCAACATTGAATAACTCACATCCTCCAATCGACCTTTCGCTTGCTTGCTGACGTCGATGAGGAAAAGAATATCGAAGCGAGGTCCTGCTGGCTGTGTTGTAGTTGTAAGGATATCCGTGGTCGTTGGCTGCTCAATTGTGGTAAGAGTAGTCGTCACTGGGGTAGGGGGTACAGTAGTGGTCGTTGGGGGCTCAGTTGTGGGAGCAGCAGTCGTCGTTGGGGTAGCGGGGACAGTAGTGGTCGTTGGGGGCTCAGTTGTGGGGCAGCAGTCGTCGTTGGGGTAGCGGGGACAGTAGTGGTCGTTGGGGGCTCTGTTGTGGGGACAGTAGTCGTTTCTGGGGTAGTGGGGACAGTAGTCGTTTCTGGGGTAGGGGGGACAGTAGTGGTCGTTGGGGGCTCTGTTGTAGGGACAGTAGTCGTTTCTGGGGTAGGTGGGACAGCAGTGGTCGTTGTGGTTGTCCTACCAATCGTTGTAGTTGTCCTACCAAACATACCACAGTATTCTCCGCCGTTTCTACTGAAAAGTAAAACAAGTAAACTAAAGACATCCCTCTGATACGGAGCTGTACCCAGTCTGAAAAGGCATATAAAGGGTGGTAGGGCCGCACTAAAAGAAGACGCACGGTCATCGAACTTTCATATCTCATTCGATTCTCCTTGAATGAGACGCCACTGATCAAGTTAAAGAAGGGACGTACGATGAACTGGAATGGTTGGGAGATAAAGGCGAGGGTGCCTACCCCTCCCTTATCTAACATTCAGTTCATCGTTGCACAAAAGAATGGCGAGCCTCAGGCGAAGGGAGGTGAGACAAACTCGCGGAAACAGCGCGCCTATTCGCCGCGCCTAGACTAAACCGCAAGCACCTCAGGCGGTGCCGACCCGCCTACTTCCAAGGATTTGCCCAGTGATTTGATTTGATAGGCGAGAGATACGTAATCTGGTGGCGAAAAGACCAGTAGAGAGGGCAGAGGCAAGAGCTTTATGTCAATTATACCTCCCCCATAACCATATAAAACCTGACCTACCGTTGAATCCGCCCAGAGCGGAGCTCGGAATACCTAGGACCCATTTCTGGGGTATTGAACCGTACTCACCCGGATTTCCCTTTACCGGGACACCCTCTAACACCTCCCTTGGGCTTCAATGGCGATTTTTTCGCAACATCCACCTTCGAATACCAACCGTAATTTCTTCATCTCGTAGAGATCGCTCTTATCACAAATCACACCCGAAATCGATGCAAACGACTAGCGCAGTGAAATACACTTACTCAGCATTGTTAATGAGCCGCTGTACAGCCCCAACCTTGTTTTGAAGTTGAGATAAATCGATCGCAGTGAACGAGCAGGCAGCGCCACCAGAGATAGCCTGAAAAGAAGCATTCGTATAACTTCCCCACTATTTTATTTTGTGGAGATAGAGGAAGTCACTTTCCACACAAATGTATTAGTGAATAAACAGCTATGCTTACTATTTTTTGTTTAAAACATAAAGGATAAAGGATAAAGCATTTGCCGTTGATCAATCCCTTTTTGGGATGCGGCACGCATTCTACTTCCATTTGTACATTCGTAGTGGCGTTTGAATGCGATGTGGCCTATACAATGACTTGCGGGGCCAGCCGATGTACAAGTCAGTGTTTTTATCCTCCCAGACAAGTCTGGTACCAATTAACCGACCCCGGAGGGATGGAAGGCTTGGTTGGCCCGGGCGACTCACGACCCAGGATTTGATCCCCGGACCGCTCGCGTGGTAAGCGTGCCACTTGCCACTACACCACTTCCGCCCTTGTTTAAAACTAGCTTGTTCAACTTTGTCATAAAACCAAAGCAAGAATCACATCAAAAATGCATTGTGAATTAGACCAGAACTCATTGAGAATTTTGAAGTTGAAACGAAAAAGAAGCGCTTCCACGAATCCCAGTTAAGGGCGACCTCCCAGTCGTTGCTCTTCGACGAAACAAGAGTTCAGCTCAGAAGAGCAGTATGGGATACAGTAGTTGGCGCAAGATGGGCATCCTCTTGGGCTAAGCCTGGGAGGGGAATGGACTCCGGGAAAATAAAATTGCCAAACACACTTTCTCTCCTTTTCTGGCCAAAGCTTATGGTTAGTCCCATTTCCAATGAAAAGGAATGTGCGCTATCGCAATATACGGGGGCATTTTGTCTAAACGTGTGCATTCTGGTCAAGTCGTGGTTACATACTTGCTAATACCTGGTTAAAGCCTAGAACGCGTTGCAAACGTGTATATTCTGACCCAGTGCCGGCGGTTTCAGTCCTACGCATTCTACTTTTTTTTGCGGTTTTTGTAACATCTAATGCTTTTGGGCGCTATTGCAAGATTTTAGGACCAAGTTCAGGAGGGGCAGGAGCATCGTGGAATTAAAAAAATTGTTCATGCAATATCGAGCCTTTTTTCCATTTTTCCCTCTCCTACTTTGACAGAAAGGAGTGTTTTACGCGGTTTGAAATGGCATTGCGCCACCTACAGTGTCTCCGTAGTGCTGCTATATTGTTGGTGGCGCCTTCAGATCATCCCTGTCCTCTTACTCTCGCTCATGTTTTTGTGCGAAGGCACATCCAATTACTGATTACGTTTGAATCAATGCGCGGCTCTTGCGCCTCTGGCTCGCAACCACAAGTTGACACGTTTAACCAAGTACATTTTTAATTTTGATATTTTTAACTGCAAAAAAGGCAAATGGACAAATAAGCACTCAATACTGACCTGAAGAGCAGCCTGATCGGTTACGTGCGCTAGCGTGCGGTTCTTGCATAAGCCAATCAGTGAATATTGCCTTCATAACGTGGCCGCTTTTTTTCAAGGATTTCGTCTACAATTCTTTGCGGTTCGTCTTCGAATCTGCGTTAATTTATCTTGAGTAAATTCTGTCAAATAAAGAGAGGCCATGAAAGTTGAAAATCAGGATTTATTATAGTCCAAAATTGGGAGATTTGAAACAGACAACATATAAAAGTGATAGCAACAATTACATTTCAAGAGAAGAAGGCTTCAAAAGCGTTATTGATTTCTTTCCCTAACGTGCCTGCGACATAATTAACACGTTGACAACATGATCGTGCGTTTTCGCGTTTTTGTACCGGCGTGGTGACAAGAAGCGATTTTTGTGAGCGCGGCCGGCCGCAGATCATCCATCGATTTTAGCCATAAAATAAGGCAATAACTTGTGGATGGCAATGATAATGTTCTCAACAATGTTCGATCTGCCTAACTTATCGAGAGTTAGCAGTAATGGAAGTTTGACCGAAATGACGTGTTAAGGCCATGAAAAAGGCAAATTTTACTTTACTTTCCCTTTAGTGGTTCCAAAATTAATTTGGACGTGGTTGTTTCAGTAAAACACATATCTTCCCATACGAATAGGTTTGTATTCGCTTCTATTATTTCCTTTTTATCAACATGTGTACGCACGGACTAATGACGACAAACGAGATATGAACTGAACGGATATTTTCGTAAGTTCTGGGAATCCTCTGCCAAACCAAAGAATATTTGGCCTTTCTGTGAGCCATGTTATTATAAGTGTGGTAATGTATGGCTCATAGAAAGAGCACAAAGATCTTTAGAAATAAGTCAGCGCAAGCGCAAGAAGGAGGAATTACCTGAGTGGGACGTGTTAGCGGCGTCACCAATTGTCCCACGAAGGTTTGCAAAGGGGGAACGCGTTACCGCGTCACGCTGTCGTCAACAATTACGCGTTTAATTCCTCACAGATGCGCCTGTTTCGGCGCAGCAAGGAGAGGCAATTTGTTGATAGCAAAAAGCAAAACTTGTTAAAACGGTAATGTCTGCTGAAGCGTTCAGAGAGCTAACAGAGCAATGCATGTCAGCTCTTGTACAATCTGCTAGATGGTTTAGAAAAACAGTACTTAACAAAACAGAACATGTCAGAAACCTCAACACGGATTCCTTCTGAAACGGAGGCTTCATTCGAAAGCTCCCTTGTTCGAGGTTTTTTTCCGGGTTTTTTTCGCTTTATTTTCGCCTTACATGTTCTTCGTACTGCTGAATGGTTATAAGTTTAGGCGGATATAATTGCCCAGATATCTTTTATTTCGTTATAACAGCCCAAGCAACTACTGCAAAAGCCGCCTCACTCTAACACAAGCGCCTCAAATATTTTCGTTTTATTAATTGTCTAGAAGCACATATGACATGTTTGTACATATTTCCTTCTGATAGCAGCATTAGAAACAAGTCTAACAGCAGCCCCCTTCGGGCAACAGACCAATCACAAATTATGTCTACCTATAACACCTATTGTTTATATTTTTATATTCGATATTTAAGGAGAGTACCGTAGAGGAAAAACGAACAGTAGACCTACTTCGTAGTAGCAGTCACATAAACGATCACATGATTCTGAAGATCGGTTCGATATCCATTACGCATGAATTTTTTCAACACAGCAAGGGTGAAAGCCCTGAAAACCAATCTGTCTAAATAAATATAATATAATAGTACAGTTTGAATATGGGGAGACGTGAGGTGGAATCAGGGGAGACAAGGCAGTCTGGACAGCCGACGGTAGTGTGGATCAGGCAGTGAAGGCCGGGTCAACGCTGCATGGATGAAATGGAGGGAGTCCACTGGAATCCTCTGCGATCGAAGGTGCTCCAGAACGCTCAAAGGGAAGGTGTACCGGACAGTGGTAGGCCTGAGGCCTGCGATGCTATACGGCAGCGAGTGCTGGCCCCTGAACAAGAATCACTTCACTCCGCTGAGATGAGGATGCTGAGATGGGCCTGCGGCTGGACGCGGCTGGACAGGGTCAGAAACGAGGATGTCAGAGCGGTCATGCAGACTGCCCCTGTCCAGCTGAAGGTGCGGAACAGCGTCTGCGATGGTATGGGCACGTGCTAAGGAGGCCACAGGATCATCCGATAAAGAAAGCGATGGACTTCGAAGTGCAAGGCAAGCGACCGCGAGGAGCCCCAAAGAAGAGGTGGAGAGACGTGATCAAGAAGGACCTAAGTGAAGTCATGGCCACAGCAGAAGATGCCCTGGACAGAGCAAAGTGGCGACGACTGACAAAGACAGCGGACCCTGCGACTGCGCGGGACTAACGCTAGGGAGAAGAAGAAGAACAATTGAATATAATGTTTGCTAGCGCGCACGGTACGATTCCCTTAGCGACAAAAAGCAGAACCTACATTGGCCTGCTCAGTTCCCGCTCCCATCCCCGTCCAGCATTTGAACCGATTTCCCCGCTACGTTAGGGTTGCCTATCTGCTCATAATGCTCCATCATCAACTACGCACTCTTCGCTGCGGGACAACCACACTACTTACCATCTCTCAACCTGCCCGCTTCTCTTATATCCACTTCAATAATTCTTTCGGGATCACATTGTGAGGACTAGTATAAAACTGCAAACACCTTTTTGAGAAACTCTTTTATCAACCCTTTCCCCCTGGTATGTCAGTCCTCCCACTTTCTCTTCAAGGGCGCATTGTCCACCTGATTCATCGCCCTTATATTTACTTTCAGTTTTTTCTGCATTATAAGCATTCTTCTAGCTCAACTACGATTCACTTGATTGGTACCGCCCATTTGGAAAACGCCCCGCCCACATTGGCATGGACTAAGGAAGGAAAGGTGGAGAGGGGGATTATGGAAAAAGATAAAAGGTAGAGAAAGGGTAATGAGTAAGGAAGAAGAAGGGAAGGGTCAAGAGAGATATATGTGTGAAAGAGTGAGAGTGAAGAGGAAAGGTGAGATATATCAAGGAGGGACCGGGGAGGGTGAATGTAGATAAAAGGATGGAAGATGGATTGGAGGGAAGACGAAGAAAATAAGGAGACAATATGGAGTAATAAGAAATAGGAGGAATAGATAGGGTAAAGTTAAAGTAAAGGAAATAGAGGAATAGTGGTAAAGAATAAAATATAAAAGTGGTGAGGTATAGAGAATAAGATGGGATAAGAAGAAGAATTTAGGAGGATATAGAGAGGGCAAATGATGGGATGAGATAATGAAAAAGTAAGGAGAATAGATGAGAGATAAAGAGATAGAGGATATGGGAGTAAGTATAAAGATGGAGATTGGAAGTAGGGAAGGGCATGTAGAGGGTATAAAGAGGATTAAAGTGTGAAGAATGCGATTATGTGGAATATATAAGATAATGGGTGAAGAAAAAAGAAAGTGAGAGAGGAGGAGGAGAAAAAGGGAAAGAAAAAAAAAGAAAGGAAAGAAGAAAGAAAAAAGAAAGAAAAAAAAAAAAAAAAAGGAAAAGAGAAAAAGAGAAAGAGAAGAAGGGAAAAAGGAAAAAAGGGAAAGAAGGAAAGAAAAAAGGGAAAGAAAGAAAGAAAAAGAAAAAAAAGAAAAAAAAAAAAAAAAAAAAAGAAGAAAAAAGAAAAGGAAGAAAAAAAGAAAAAAAAAGGAAAGAAAAAAGAAAAAAGAAAAAGGAAAAAGGAAAAAAGAAAAAAAAAAAGGGAAAAAAAAAAAGAAAGAAAAAGAGAGAAAGGAAAGAAAAAAAAAAGAGAAAGAAAAAAGAAAAAAGAAAAAAGAAGAAAAAGAAGAGAAGAAAAGGAGAAAGAAGGAGAAAAAGAAGAGAAAGAGAAAAAGGGAAAAAAAGAGGAAGAAAAAAAAAAAGAAGAGAGAAGAAAAAGAAAGAGAAAGAAAAAAGAAGAGAGAAAAGAAGAAAGAAAGAAAGAAAAAAAAGGAAAAAGGAAAGAAGAAGGAAGAAAGAAAAAGAGAAAAAGAAAGAAAAAAAAAGAAAAGGAAGGAAGAAAAAGAAAAAAGAAAAAGGAAGAAAAAGAAAAAGAAGAAAAGAAAGAAAGAGAAGGGAAGAGGAAAAAGAAAAAAAGAGAAAAAAAAAGGAAAAGGAAAAGAAAAAAGAAAAGAGAAAAAAGAGAAAAAAGAAGAGAAGAAAGGAAGAAAAAAAAAAGAAAAAAAGAGAAGAAAGAAAGAAAGAAGAAAGAGAAAAAAAGAAAGAAAGGGAGAAAGAAGAGAAAGAAAAAGAAGAAAGAAAGAAAAAAAAGAAAAGAGGAAAAAAAAAAAGAAAGGAAGAAAGAAAAGAGAAAAAAGAAAAGAAAGAAAAAAGAAGAAAAAAAGAAAAAAAAAAGAAAGAAGAAAAGAAAAAGAAAGAAAGAGGAAGAAAAGAGAAAAGAAGAGGAAGAAGAAAAGAGGGAGAGAAGGAAAGAAGGAAATAGGAAAGATTGGTGGGAAGTAGGAAGGAAGATTGAAATAAAGGGATAGTAGGAGTTGGGGATTAAATGGTTAAGGACAAGGGTGGTTTGATGAGAATAAGTAAGTATGAGAATGGAGGAGAATTGAGGAGGGGAAGAAAGAATGGTAAAAGAAGAAAAGGTAGGATTTGGGGAGAAAATAATAGAATAAAAGAGATAAAAATAATGGTGGAAATTGATAATGGGGGGATAAAATGGATATTGAGTAGTATGAAAAGGAAAAGAGAGTGGGAGAAAGAGAGGAGAAAGAAGGAATAGGGAAAAAGGGAAAAAAGAAAAAAAGAAGAAAAGAAAAAGGAAAAAAAGGAAAGAAAGGAAAAAGAAAAAAAAGGAAGAAAAAGAAGGAAAAAGGAAAAAAAAAAGAAGAAAAAAAGAAAGAAAAAGAAAAAAGAAAAGAGAAGAGAAAGAAAGAAGAAAAGAGAAAAGAAAGGAAAAGAAAGAAAAGGAAAGAAGAAGAAAGAAAAAAGAAAAAAAGAAAAAAGGAAAAAAAAAAAGAAGAAAAAAAAAAAAGAAAGAAAGAAAAAGAAGAAAAAGAGAAAAGAAAAAGAAGGAAAAGAAAAGAGAGAAGAAAGAAGAAAGGAAAAGAAAAAAAAAGAGAGAAAAGAAAAAGAAAAAAAGAAAAAAGAAAAGAAAAAAAGGAAAAGAAAAGAAAGAGAAAAAGAAAGAAGAAGGGAAGAGAAAGAAAAGAAAAGAAAGAGAAAGAAAAGAGAAAAAGAGAGAAAGAGAAAGAAAAGAAAAGAAAAGAAAAGAAAAGAAAAGAAAAGAAAAGAAAGAGAAAAAAGAAAAAAAAGAAAAGAAAAGGAAAAAAGAAAAGAAAAGAAGAAAAAGAGGAAAAAGAAAAAAAAAAAAAAAGAAAAAGAAGAAAAAAAAAAAAGAAAAAAGAAAAAAAAAAAAAAGAAAAAAAGAAAGAAAAGAAAGAAAAAAAGGAAAAAAAAAAGGAGAAAAAAAAAAAAAGAAGAGAAGAGAAAAAGAGAAGAAAAGAGAGGAGGAAAAGGAAAGAAAAGGAAAGAGAAAGAAGAAAGGAGAAGAGGAAGGGAGGAGGAGGAGAGAAAAGGAAAAGAAAAGGGAAGGATGAGAGATGTGAGAAGTATAGAGGGAGAGGAAGAGATGGGGGAAAGGGGAAGGCGGAGTTAAATGTATGGAGTTGGGGAAGGTGAAAGTAGGAAGAAAAGTATTTGGGGAAAAGAACGGGGTGAAGAATAGGTGAAGAGATAAAAAGATGAATGAGTAGGAGTGGTAGAATTACAAAAAAAAGACAACGGAAAAAGGCAAAGAGGTGAGAAATAAGAAGAGGAGGGAAGGAAAAGGGAAAGGAAAGAGGAAAAAGAAGGAGAAAAAAAAAAAGAAAAAAAGGGAAAAAAAAAAAGAAAAAAAAAAAAAAAAAAGAAAAAGAAAAAAAGAAAAAGAAAAAGAAAAAAAGAAGAAGGAAAAAAAAAAAAAGAAAAAGGGAAAAGGGGGGAAGGGAAAAAAGAAGGAAAAGAAAAAAAAAGAAAAAGAGAAAAAAAAAAGAAGAAGGAAAGAAAAAGAAAGGAAAAGAAAAGAAGAAAAAGAAAAGAAAAAAAGAAAAAGAAGAAAAAAAGAAAGAAAGAAAAAAGAAAGAAAAGAAAGAAAAGGAAGAAGAAAAAAAAAGAAGAAAGAAAAAAGAAAAAAAAAAAAAAAAAGAAAAAAAAAAAAAAAAGAAGAAAAAAAAAAAAGAAAAGAAGGAAAAAAGAAGAAAAAGAAAAGAAAGAAAGAGGAAGAAAAAAGAAAAAAGAAAAGAAAAAGAGAAAGAAAAAAGAAGAAAAAAAGAAAGAAAGAAAAGAAAGAAAAGAAAGAAAAAAGAAAGAAAGAAAGGAAAAAGAAAAGAAAAAAAAAGAAGAAAGAAAAGAAAGAAAAAAAGAAAGAAAGAAGGAAAGAAAGAGAAGAAAGAAGAAAGAAGAAAAAAAGAAAAAAAAAAAAAAAAAGAAAAAAAAAAAAAAGAGAAAAAAAAAAAAGAAAGAAGGAAAGAGAGAAGGAAGGGAGGAGGGAAAGAAAAGGAAAGAAAGAAGAGGGGAAGAGGTTATTGTAAGAAGGGAAGTTCGTGTTGGGAAAATAGGAGGTATAGAGAGGAGAGATGAAATGGTATAAATAAGAAGGAAGGATGTTAAGAAAAAGGGAGAGAGAGAGAAAAAAGAGGGATTAAAGGAAGGAGAGTATGGGAAAAAAGGGGATAGTAACGGGGGAGATAATAAGGAAATATAAGGGGAAGGGGATAGGAAGTAGAAAAAGATAGAAGAGGAGAGAGAAAGGAAAAATAAAGAAAAAGAAAAAAGAGGAAAAAAAAAAGGAAAGAAAAAAAAGAAGGGAAGGAGGAGGAGAAGAAAGGGAGAAAAGGAAGAAAAGAAGAGAAAAGAGGAAAGAGAAAAAAAGGAGAGAGAGAGAGGAGGAAAGGGAAGGAGAAGGAAAAAAGAAGAAAAAAAAGAAAAAGAAAGAAAAAAAGAAAGAAAAAAAAAAAAAAAAAAGAAAAAAAAAAAAAAGAGAAAAAAAGAAAGAAGAGGAAAGAAAAAGGAAGAAAGAAAGAAAGAAGATATGGAGTAGAAGTGAGGCATGAAGGAAAATGAAGGAAAAGAAAAAAAGAGAAGAGAAAAAGAAAGAAGGAAAAGGAAGAAAAAGAAAAAAAGAAGAGAAAAAAAGAGGAAAAAAAAGAAAGAAGAAAAAAGAAAAAGAAAAAGAAAGGAAAGAAAAGAAAAGAAGAAAAAGGAAGAAGAAAAGAAGAGAAAAGAAAGAAAAAAGGAAAAAAAAAGAGAGAAAGGAAGGAAAAAGAAAGGAAGAAAAGGAAGAAAGAAAAAAGAGAAGGAAAAGAAAAGAAAAAAAAAAAAAAGAAAAAGAAAAAGAAGAGAAGAAAAAAAAAAAAAAGAAAAAAAAAAAAAGAAAAGAAAAGAAAGAAAGAAAAAAAAGGAAAAAAAAAGAAAAAAAAAAGGAAGAAAAAAGAAAAGAAAAGAAAAAAAGAAAAAAAAGAAGGAAAAGAAAAAAAAAAGAAAAGAAAAAAGGAAAAGAAGAAAAAAGGAAAAGAAAA